>CM022709.1:25199177-25319177 GCA_012295165.1 Asparagus setaceus | reverse complement strand
ATTTGGGTGAAGCTCATTTTGGGTGAACTTCGCTTGAAGCTTCACGGACTTGGTCTTGAGAGCGAGCTTCATTATGACTTGGGGCGAGCTTTGCTATGACTTAGGCGAACTTCGCCATGTCTCGTATTTGGGCCATTCTGATTTGATTAAGTGTTTAGCCCATGGGCGTTCACTTCTTGGGCTCATGTTGGGCTCAAGTATCAATTTGTATTATATGTACTGAGTATTAATCCAAGAGAGAACTTTTATATTTTGACCGCCTACAAGAACTCCCCAACAAAGTTTTCGAGATCCTGCATTTGACTTATAGCAGGGATCAAAATACTTTGGGTAACAGCTAGAGGAGTACTGTTGAACGTGGCTTCTTTATCGTGGATTCATCTTGGTTGAATACTCAGTTGCATTTGCATGCTCTTTTGTAGAGAGTTCATTCAATTATGTGTGGAGAATGAAATTCGCTTGCCTTTGAATTAGGACAAGGCTCAAGGAACAGCTTATGTTAAGTGATGTCCGCTTGGCCATGAATTTTGGTTGGGTTCGGTCAATTATGAGTGTTGAGCGAGGTTCACCGATTGGCGAGGGTTGCCAAGGCTATTGCCCTTAGATCTATTCCTTGATCTATGGCTAAGATTACTCTTGGGGGTCAAATCTTTGGGCGAGATTCACTGAATAGCCTACTATTAGTCTATTTTTTAGCCCTTGAGTAGTCTAATCACTTCTCGTAAGGAGTGATTATTTTAGGAAAAATTTATTGAAAGACTTATAAATACCTCTTTCATGCCTCATTTCCTTCATCTTTATCTCTCAATGTCTCGATCTACTCCTAACCGACTGAAGTTTCTCTTTGATAGAGAAGCCAAAATTGAGAGGCTTAGGTGAGAGTTGGCCCTAGTTGATGGTGGTTGGCGAGGAGAATAAGATTCTTCGTCAATTGGTGGACTTGTTGTTGGCTGAGAAGGCTTGTCTCGAGCAAATCATCGAGAACCAGTTGAAGGAGTGGCACGAAGTGAATTGCGATAGGGATGCGTACAGCTTTGAATTGTAGGATCACTGATCTAACACACTAAAACACTAGAGGGGGGGTGAATAGTGTTCTTTAAAAAAATTATGCAAAATATATTATAAATTGCAAATAAAGATAGCATCAATCATAGAAAATCACAAGCACAAACAAGAGATTTTATACTGGTTCCACCTCCCCGGTGTACATCCAGTCCCCAAGCAAATCCCGCTTGAGATTTCCACTATGATTTTGAAAAACAATTACAAAATCAAAAAGCAAACCTGACCAATTTGCAAGACCATGCAAATTGCACACAATCTCTACACCAAGAGATCAACACCTCTCAAAACCCGAGAGAAAATTTTTCTTGAATCAAGAACAACAATTCTTATAAGCCTTGATGTATTGTGATATGTAGCAGTGGCTTAGGAATCTTTTTAATCTCAGAAAAATTCCCAAGTAATTTGTATGTAGGATTAATCTCAAAGGCAAAACTAGTGAATACTTTTATCAACTTTTTCTCTCTTAAGAATATTAAAACTTAAAGCTTATGAATAGGGAATGGTTACTTGATTTGAACTTGTAACCTATTTATATCCCTTTGAAAAGACATGTTTTCAACCAAAGCGGATATAAGCGACTAAAAGCGATCCAAATTCAAAACACGAAAAGTCAAAAAGCGTATTGTGGCGATAAAATTGCTTATCGATGCCGAGCGAGACTTCGTGGCGGTGGGTTGACAACCAACGATCCATTCGACAAACCGAAGCCGCCAAAGCGGCGTAAAGCGAGTCCACGAACCGCGTGAAGTGGGTGACAAAGGTGTACAAACCAACGGCGTCGCGGGTGGAAAAACCGGCGGCGAAGTTTGGCGAAGCGAGTTGACTAAACTCAAGCGCCGGCGAGGCGGAATAACCTGCTTAATCCGTCAAATGCAAGCGGCCGTTTGAGCTCACGAAAGTTGATGGATACGGACTCAAACACAATGGCGACATCATCGGGGAAAACTAAGCGGAAAGCAGAAAGCGGCGGAAAGCGATAGCGCCTCGGCCAGCAACCCGGGCTTCCTTCGGTTTGGCGAACCTCGGTTCATTCGGCGAACCTCGCGGTTTGGCGAACCTCGCGGTTTGGCGAACCTGCGCCTCTGGCGAACCTCGCGGTTTGGCGAACCTCGGTTGATTTGGCGAATCTCGGTTCATGCAGCGAACTGATAATCACATTTTAATGACATTTTAATAACCTCATTATCTATTTTATATCAATAAATATGTTACTAATAACATGTTTTATCTTATTTTGCGAATAATGGAGTATTAATGAATAAAAGCTCAAATGACTCAAATTCTCGAATTTCTACCAATTGTTGAAGCCCAAATCGAAGACAAATGAAGGCCCAAGATACCAAGGGAATCCAAGAAGAATTAGTGCAAAAATATCAAGAAAAGACAAAATCCGTTGGGAACCAATCGGTTAACCAACCGGCTAACCGGTTATTAACCGATCGCCAACCGATTGGTCTAGCAGATTCAATTTAGGAAAGATTTCTCTTCCTTTTTGCCAAGTTTGATCCAATGGTTCACATCAACTCCGTTGGGGTATAAATAGGGGTAGTATCGAGGGTTTAGAGGTGTGAAATATTTTGTAAAACTCCTTTTGGAGAGAAAGGGTTGCTCTTGTTTTAGAGTACCTTTCATTGTAATAATTTTCCTCAATAAATAAATATTTTCTCCCCTTCAATCCCATCTTCTTCTTCTTGTTCAAGGACCGAAGGAGGATGAGTTGATGATGATGAGTTTCAGGTTTCTCTTTATTTCTCTTTATTATTTCTTTTTCTTTCTTGTTATTTATTTGCTTTGTAGTTTAGATTTAATAGCTTTTGTAGTTTAGATTTAATTGCTTTGTAGTTAGATTAGTTTAGAATTTTTCTTTTCTTTTTATTTTCTTTCTTTTTCTATTTGTTTGAATTTCCCAAGATGTTGAACTAAACTCTTGTGGGGATCTAGGTTGCATGAAACTAGTCTAATCTCTTTTGTATTTATGAATCATCTCTCTTATGCTTAAAAGATCATGTTTAGGTTAATCAACTAGAGAACTAATCGATAGAAGAAGAATTTGATAGTTTATGCTTTCCTTAAGTGGTTTGATAGGCTATGCTTATGAATTCTAAGATTATTATCTTGTTATTACTCTCTTCATGAGTTTGAATTTCAATTAGGTGATAATTTGATAAGTTATGCTTTCCTTAAGTGGTTTGATATCTTATGCTTAATAAATCTAATATGAGATGTGGTAAAAGAGAATTTTTCATAGATTATAATTTGAGTTAGCTAGTGGATTCAATTCTAGATTCCTTCATCTCTCTTATTGACTTCTCATCTTTTTAATTGTGATTCCTTTCACACACAATCCAAATCCACTCTCTCATCACTTCATCATGCTTTCATACTATCTTGAATAAAACCCTAATTGTCGCATAATTTGAGAACCGAACTTGAATCAAACACTTCCTATTTCCGTTCCTCGTGGGATCGACAATCTTAAATACTATAACTTGACAATGGTTGTGCACTTGCGACTATAAAAGGTAAACACTCGTTTTGCCCATCAAGTTTTAAGCCCGTTGCGTGAACGGTGTTAAGTAGGAATTTTTTCTTAGTTCTTTAACTTGTGTGTTTGTCTATTGTGAATGACAAAAGGAGCTTGAAGGCAAGGAGTTGAAGATTGAATTGAAGGTTGCCTCCAGCGAGGCTTTGCATTGCTTTTAGCGGGTAACTCTTCTCTCTAGTATTTTAATTCCTCCCTATAGGTAGTTCATCACATTAGAGACAATTAGGTATCACATTAGAGACAATTAGGTTAATATAAAAAAAAACTCGACTTTTTTTCTTGTTGACCATAATTAAAAAATATATATATATTTTCTTTCTCATCCTTTTAGTTGCTTTTAATTTCTAGGGTGCATTGCATATAATAGTAGGAATTCACCAAAGTGATTTGAGCATTTTGAATTGACACTCACTGAAAATATCTTTAAGGGCAAAACCCATTAATCAAGATAAGGTGAGGATTTCATCACCCTTTCCTTAGCCCAAAATCATGATTCCTCACTACACAAACCCAAGCCTCCTAAAAGAATTAGGCGTTGGCCCCTAAGGATTGAGCTCAATAAGGAACAAGAAATTCTTGAGTGAACTGGTCTAAGTTTATTTGGATTAATTGGTGTCTAAGGCAAGGTTTAGGGGTTAGTAAAATACACGCAGAGCAATTACTTAATTGATCTTTGATCTCCCTCTAGTACTATCCTTACGGCTAATTACCCACGTAAAGCGGATTTTTTCACTTAGGGAGTTTTGGTTAGAGCGGTCTAGCTGAGTTTAGGCTTAACCCTAGAGTTAGGGTGATTGAAAAGTGATTGCCTTGATTTGTTAATTTTTCTTTTCTTCTTCCCTCTTCTTCTCTTTTCACCATCTCACTAACTTTTCATTTTTTAAAAAAAAAAAAATCTCTTGATTTTGGTTCATGCAAACTTGGGTTAGGAATAATACCAATCGTTTAGTTCGCCTCGATTCAACTTCTCAACCAAGCGAAATGGCCAATCCTCCGTTCTTCAAGATATCGCTACCCAACTAGGAATGCTATCCCTTCATGCATTAAGCTTCCCGAAGCAAATGGAACTAATTTGAACTCACCACATTTCATCAACATGCTTCCAAAATTCTTAGGAGCGAAGCCGAAGGCATATATTTTCATCTCGAATTTATAGAAGTCGCCTCATGATTAAAATAAAAGACCTAGCGAGGATACAATTAAGCTTGATTTATTCCCTTCACTCTTAAGGACAAAGCAAAAAATGGGTATGTGCCTACCCACGATTCGATTTCAACACAGGATGATTTTGTAAAAGTTTTTCTAAAAATTCTTCCCAATTCACAAAGCGGTCAAGCTCGAAGCTTGACATTTAAAATTTTAGGATTGTCGGGTGAACCATTACGGAAGTATTTCGATAGGTTTAAGGATCTCCTCATCCAATGTCCTCACCATGGTGCGGAAAATGGCGATTGTGCCAAATCATTTCTGAAGGATTGGACTATCTGCAAAACTTCCTTAGAGTCTATGTGTCAAGGGATTTTATGAAGAAAAATGCCGATGAAGGGATTTCTTAGAGAGTCCGGAAAAACCATGCAATGGGAACACCGTGGATGACCGGTGCATCGGTTCCTCAAGCCAAATCTAGTGGTCCTTCCGTAGGAGCGAATATAGCCGCGAAGCAAAGATGGCGGCGATCATCGTGAGCTAGAAGCTCGAAATCAAAGAATGCGCTCTGCTCAAGTCAATCAAATCTACGCCTCGAGGTTGTCACAATTGTCAGTCCCCATCTCATGTTGCCGATGAATGCCCTCTTTTAGGATCTAATCGGCCACTAGATCGGGTTAACGCGCATTCCGGCATCCTAGAAATGATCCTTTGCCCCAACCTACAATCCGGTTGGCGGAATCATCCCAACTTTGCGTGGAACCAAGGAAGTTACCCCAAATCAAAACGCCAATCCCACCTCAAACCAACAAATTCCTAGGGAAACACGATTCCATTCAATCCACCAAACAATTTCCATCACTCAAATCCACCTTTTTCAAATTTCCCTCCTCATCAACCGAATCTTTCTAACCCGATCGTGAAAACGCTTCTTGGTCATAGAAAAGGGTTTAGAAGCCATGATCAAAACCACCACCAACCTGTTGACTCAATCATCCAACACTCTAAATTCCTTCTTGCAAACAACCAACCAAGCGATCAACTCGAACACTCAAGCCATCGCCGGATAGAAACCCAACTAGGGAGCTAGCAAACGCCTGGAGTGAAAGAGAGAAAGGAACATTTCCAAGTCAACTGTAGTCAACCCTAACAACATTGGTTCAAACCCAAATCACCCATCTCGGTAAATGCAATCCATACGTTGAGATCTGGGAAACGAGATAGATAACCAAGTCGAGAACACCTTCACTCAAACTTGCCTCCCATCCAACACACTCCTTCCGATGACCAAGACGCCAAACTGAACCGAAGTCTAATCCGATAAGAATACACCCGTTGCACCCTTTCGGATAGACTTAGACATAGGAAAAACTCTCCCAAGTAGAGAAAATCCTAGAAACTTTCAAGCGGTCAAGATCAACATCCCTCTCTTAGATGCAATGGAACAAATTCCCTCTTATGCAAAATTCTTAAAAGATTTATGCACTAAGAAAAGAATCACAAATATTCCAAAGAAAGTCTTTCTTGCTAATATCGGTGACATGCTCTCAAAGCCCACCCCTTTGAAATATAAGGATCGGGTTGTCCTACTATCCCGTGTATAATAGGAAACACCGTCATTGATAGGGCATTACTAGACTTAGGAGCTAGTGTAAACCTTCTTCCCTTTTCAGTTTATCAGCAGCTAGGTGTAGGAGAACTTAAACCGACAAGATGTACCCTACAATTAGCCGATAGATCCGTGAAGATTCCCAAGGAGAGGTAGAGGATGTTTTGATTAAGGTTGGAGAATTCATTTTCCTGTTGATTTCATCGTCCTAGAGATGCGACCCGTTCCCAATCTCAAGGGTCAAATCCGGTCATCCTAGGAAGACCATTCTTAGCAACCTCAAATGCTTTAATCAATTGTAGAACTGGTCTTATGAAACTATCTTTTGGAAACATGACTGTCGATCTTAATATTTTCAACTTAGGAAGACAACCCTGTGATCCATCTGATCAACCCTTAGAGGTAAACTTCATTCAGGGTATTTCCAGTGAGCAACAAGAAGAGGAGTGTAGTTCGACATCGTTTTCGACCTAGTCATGGAGGAAACTTTCGACGACGATATAGGACTAGATTCACCAATCAATCATGTCTGAAATCGGTGGCAATGCGAGCCATTAGAAATCGAGCCTCGAACTCAACTTAGCCCTTCCATCGAGGAACCCCTAAGTTAGAGCTCAAACCATTACAGAAAATCTTGAGTATGCCTACTTAGGGAGAATGAGAGTGCACTGTCATCATCTCTTCAAAATTGACACTGTTGGGAAGGAAGCCCTCTTAGCGGTTTTAAGAGAGATAGGAAGCCATTGGATGGACCATGGCTGATATCAAAGGGATTAGTCCAACCATTGTTCAACACGAATCCACTTGATTGATGATGCCAAACCTACTAGAGATCCTCAACGTAGGTTAAACCCGATAATGAAAGAGGCATTAGGAAAGACATTCGAAATGTCTCGATCATGGGATCATTTATCCCATTTGGATAGTTCTGGGTAAGTCCGGTCCAAGTAGTTAGAAAAATGCGGGATCACCGTGATCCAAAATAATGCTAATGAACTAATTCCCACTCGAATCCAAACCGGTTGGCGAGTGCATTGACTATAGAAAACTCAACTTAGCTACAGGAAAGATCACTTCCGCTTCCTTTCATAGACCAAATGTTAGAGCCTAGCGGACATGAGTTCTATTGTTTCTTGGATGGATATTCGGTTATAATCAGATCCCCATTGCCCTGAAGATCGAGAAAACCACTTTCACATGCCCATACGGAACCTTTGCATATCGCCGCATGCCTTTTGGGTTGTGTAATGCACCCGCCATATTCCAACGCTGCATGATTAGTATCTTCTCTGACATGGTAGAACGCTTTCTAGAAATTTTCATGGACGACTTTTCCATCTTTGGCGACACATTCTTAGAATGTTTGAATCATCTTCGACTGGTCCTATTACGATGTAGGGAGAAAAATCTGACTCTTAATTGGGAGAAATGTCATTTCATGGTCAAACAAGGCATTGTCTTAGGTCATGTCATTTCCAATAGGGGTATCGAAGTTGACAAAGCTAAGGTAGATCTTATTTGAACCTTCCCCTCAAAAATGTTAAGGATGTCGGATCATTTCTTGGTCATCTTTGGTTTCTATAGGCGTTTCATCAAAAATTTTAGCAACATTGCTAGACCTTTGACCAATCTCTTAGCTAAGGATCGCCATTCAATTCTCACTTGAATGCCTCAAAGCTTTTGATTATCGAAAAAGAACTAACCACACCATCATTCATGCACCGAGTTGGACCTTACCCTTGAATTAATGTGTGATGCATCGATTACGCAATTGGTGCTGTTCTAGGACAGCGTATTGATGGAAAATCGCATGTAATCTACTATGCCGATAGGACACTAAGCGATGCTCAACAAAATTACTTGTCATCGAAAAAGAATTTTAGTCGCCGCCTTTGCCTTAGAAAAATTCGGTCCTATCTCATCGGTCTTTGACCAAAGTATTCACAGATCACGCGCACTTAAGTATCTTTTGACCAAGAAGGATGCTAAAGCATGGCTCATTAGATGGATTCTCCTACTTGGGAGTTTGACATTCAGATCCTTGACAAAAAGGCATAGAAAACTCAGGGCGGATCATCTCTAGACTTCCAAATGCACCAACATCAAATGTCCCAATCAATGAACTTTTTCCAGACGAACAACTCCTACAAATCCAATGTTCCATGGTTTGCGGATATTGTCAATTACTTAGTCACTTAAACAGCCCTCTCATTGGTCTAACAGGGATAGATCTCGTTTTCTCTCCCGGGTAAAATACTTCTCTTGGGATGATCCATATCTCTTGGCATCGGCCCCGACGATTTTTAGGAGGTGTATTCCAAATGAAGAAACTAGGAGTGTTCTATCTTTTGCCACGAGCAAGCATGTGGGGGCCATTTTGGCTCAAGAAAAACAAATAAAAAATTCTCCGCTGTGGGCTATATTGGCCAACTGTTCAAAGATTCCTATGAGTTTTGCAAAACCTCAGAATCTGTTTCTAGTAAAATCACTAGAAGAAATATGATGCCCTTACAACCCATTTTAAGCTGTTGAACTTTTTGATTTGTGGGGTATAGATTTCATGGGACCTTTTCCAAATTCCTTCTAATATGTACATTCTAGTGGCTGTCGAGTATATGTCAAAATGGGTTGAAGCGGTTGCTTGCAAGACTAATGATAACAAGGTTGTTGTTCGGTTTCTCGGGAGAATATTTTTCACGATTTGGTGTGCCCCGAGCAATAATTAGCGATAATGGTACACATTTCTACAACCGCCTTTGAGGCATTAATGAGGAAGTACTCCATCACACACAACCGTCAACTCCTTATCACCCTCAAACCAAGCAAGTAGAGGTCACAAATAGGCGAGATCAAACAAATTCTAAAAACAGCCACAAATGTAAAGGATTGGTCCTTAAAACTTCTGCGATGCTCTATGGGCATATCGAGCGGCCTTTAAAGCTCGGTTAGAAATGTCACCGTCTGAGACTTGTTTTGGAAAGGCACATCATTTACCAGTTGAGTTAGAACACCGAGCAATGTGGGCAATTAAACAACTTAACCTTGATTTAGACTTGGCAGGAAAAATGAGAATGCTTCAATTAAATGAGTTAGAGGAAATTCGAAACGATGCATATATAAATTCAAAATTTATAAAGAAAACCAAGGTTTTTCACGACAATTCAATATTACGGAGAAACTTCACACCGGGACAAAAGTTTTACTTTACAACTCAAGACTACACATTTTTCCGGTAAATTAAGATCACGATGGTCGACCTTTATTGTCACTCAAGTTTTCTCACATGGGGCTATCGAGATTAAAGATCCTAAAATGATCATGTTTTCAAAGTGAATGGTCAGCGTTTAAAACCCTTTTAGAATCTTCTACACTTGGAGAGGAGGAGGTATTTGTTCTCCATGAGCCACACTATCGTAATTTAAAAAACAAAAAAAAAAACTTGTAAATCATGTGGCATAATAAAAAAAAAAACAATTGGTTTCGTCTCCCCTCGCACACAATGTAAATGCTTTTCAATTTTTTCTGTTCCAGTCATCCAACATCCAGTAGTGCTTCCACTCTTCTCCATAACATTTCTTGCATTTACATTGAGGACAATGCAAATTTTAGGTGTGGAGGTGGGACTTAGTCAAATTTCTCGTATTTTAGTCATTTTTATTTTTTTTTCATTTTCATTTTCATTTTCTTTTTCTCAAAAAAAAAAAATTTGTCACTTGCCAACTTAATAGAGTTGATTAATAGTCTTCTAATCCCGAAGTTAGTTATACACTCAAGTTTACCTTTATGATAATTTTAAATAAATTTCGAAGAATGATTTTCAAAGTGGTATACCTTACTAAAGTTTAACTTGGATGTTTAATCGAGTGATGAAATTTTTATGCGTTTAACTTAGAGTTGAAAATGATTCTTTTAAGTTGCATTAATCCAAATATTTTTCAGAACATATATACATATACACATATATATATTATGCTAACTTAACAAAAGAGTGCTAAAAATGGGCACCAAATAAATTTCTCTTAAAATCATCGGTAGTTCTTTGTTACTAAAGCCTAAGTTGGTGAGTAATTAAGCCCGAGGAGTATTTTTATGCTTAATGACCTAAGCCCAATGGGGTTGGGATTCATTGGCCCAAAACTCGCTAAATGGTCACTTAGAAAGCCGATTAAAAGAACAAGACTACCAGAAAAAAAAAAAAAAACTAATCATGTTTTTATATATATGGAAATAATGGTATATGTTCTTGATTTTTCAAAATGGGTTAAGAGACTTGAACATTGTTTGAAACAAAGAGTTAGCATGTTTCCTTCAAAACTTTTGAATTAAATCTTTGAGAAAAACTTGGTTTTGTATCACTACAATGGAAGGATTTTCTTAAGAAGTTTACTTTGAAATCATGATAAAAGCGTTTTCTTGAGTATTAACCGACTTTGGAATTTTTGAATTATTCAATTAGCTTCTTTAAATTGGCAAGTTGATCATTTTGTGGGTATATTCACGCAAACCCTCACGAGACTACAACTCGTCCACTAGGGTAACCTAGGGGTTTAAAGGCTTGTTGTATCGCTAAATACAACCGCGATCCTCGCAAAGTGAGTTAGGATTTTTCTTTCTTTCTTTTTCATTTTTCTTCCTTGCTAGAGGACTAGCAAAAGTTTAGGTGTGGGGTATTTGATAATCACATTTTAATGACATTTTAATAACCTCATTATCTATTTTATATCAATAAATATGTTACTAATAACATGTTTTATCTTATTTTAGAATAATGGAGTATTAATGAATAAAAGCTCAAATGACTCAAATTCTCTGAATTTCTACCAATTGTTGAAGCCCAAATCGAAGACAAGCGAAGGCCCAAGATACCAAGGGAATCCAAGAATTCAAAAATATCAAGAAAAGACAAAATCCGTTGGGAACCAACGGTTGATTCAATCGGTTATTAACCGGTTACAACCTACATAACCGATCCAACCGGTTGGCAGCAGATTCAATTTAGGAAAGATTTCTCTTCCTTTTTGCCAAGTTTGATCCAATGGTTCACATCAACTCAGTTGGGGTATAAATAGGGGTAGTATCGAGGGTTTAGAGGTGTGAAATATTTTGTAAAACTCCTTTTGGAGAGAAAGGGTTGCTCTTGTTTTAGAGTACCTTTCATTGTAATAATTTTTCCTCAATAAATAAATATTTTCTCCCCTTCAATCCCATCTTCTTCTTCTTGTTCAAGGACCGAAAGGAGGATGAGTTGATGATGATGAGTTTCGTGCTCTCTTTATTTCTCTTTATTATTTCTTTTTCTTTCTTGTTATTTATTTGCTTTGTAGTTTAGATTTAATAGCTTTTGTAGTTTAGATTTAATTGCTTTGTAGTTAGATTAGTTTAGAATTTTTCTTTTCTTTTATTTTCTTTTCTTTTTCTATTTGTTTGAATTTCCCAAGATGTTGAACTAAACTCTTGTGGGGATCTAGGTTGCATGAAACTAGTCTAATCTCTTTTGTATTTATGAATCATCTCTCTTATGCTTAAAAGATCATGTTTAGGTTAATCAACTAGAGAACTAATCGATAGAAGAAGAATTTGATAGTTTATGCTTTCCTTAAGTGGTTTGATAGGCTATGCTTATGAATTCTAGGATTATTATCTTGTTATTACTCTCTTCATGAGTTTGAATTTCAATTAGGTGATAATTTGATAAGTTATGCTTTCCTTAAGTGGTTTGATATCTTATGCTTAATAAATCTAATATGAGATGTGGTAAAAGAGAATTTTTCATAGATTATAATTTGAGTTAG
Source organism: Asparagus setaceus (assembly GCA_012295165.1). Classification (NCBI taxonomy): domain Eukaryota; kingdom Viridiplantae; phylum Streptophyta; class Magnoliopsida; order Asparagales; family Asparagaceae; genus Asparagus; species Asparagus setaceus. Next base: position 25,307,020 of record CM022709.1, on the reverse strand, counting down.
CTAGTGGATTCAATTCTAGATTCCTTCATCTCTCTTATTGACTTCTCATCTTTTAATTGTGATTCCTTTCACACACAATCCAAATCCACTCTCTCATCACTTCATCATGCTTTCATACTATCTTGAATAAAACCCTAATTGTCCATAATTTGAGAACGAACTTGAATCAAACACTTCCTATTTCCGTTCCTTGTGGGATCGACAATCTTAAATACTATAACTTGACAATGGTTGTGCACTTGCGACTATAAAGGTAAACACTCGTTTTGCCCATCACTCATAGCTTACGGTAACCCTGCTCGCTGCTAATTCGTTATTCTGGCGTAATCCGCTTTCCTCAAATCCCCGTAGCGATAACCCGTTCATTTATAACCCGCTTCAGAACTCGCCAGGAACTCGTATTTATGAACCTCGGTTCATCTTGGCGAACCTCGGTTCATCTTGGCGAACCTCGGTTCATCTTGGCGAACCTCGGTTCATCTTGGCGAACCTCGTGTTCACTTGGCGAACCTCGGTTCATCTTGGCGAACCTCGGTTCATCTTGGCGAACCTCGGTTCATCTTGGCGAACCTCGGTTCATCTTGGCGAACCTCGGTTCATCTTGGCGAACCTCGGTTCATCTTGGCGAACCTCGGTTCATCTTGGCGAACCTCGTGTTCACTTGGCGAACCTCGTGTTCATTGATCGAACCTCGTGTTCACTTGGCGAACCTCGGTTCATCTTGGCGAACCTCGGTTCATCTTGGCGAACCTCGTGTTCACTTGGCGAAACTCATATTTTAGCGAACCTCGTGTTTGCTTCCACCTCGGCCAACTTGGCTCGTAAATCTCGCGACAATGACAAGATCGGAACGAACGTCGCGAAAAAGTCCGAAAACCAAACCGCATCAAGGAGCTGCGGCTCGCATAAACCCGGACATCCTGTTGTCCGGCTAAGGTCCGGACATCATTAGGTTCCGCCAAGGTCCGACATTCAAACAAAGGTCCGGCCGCCAAAACCCCTCTCTCTATTTTCCTATAAATAGTCCGAGGGGTGCTCATTTTCAAGGGTTGGATTTTTCTCTCGAGAGAGAGCTCTCGCGAGATCACGAGCAAACGACGACGGTTCCGAAAGCACCAAGCACAAGTCCCGGCCGACGCCGATCTACAAATCGCGAGGTAAGCAAACTCTCGGCTACAGACAAGTTGATTTCTCCTAGTAGATCTCACCGCCCGCCATCCTCTCCATATGAGTGGATTCCCCGCATCCTCTCCTTCGAGTGATCCCTTAGCGCTTCTTCGTGAAACGAGCCCTTCACGCTCAGAGTTCCAACCCTGCCCTACCGGATCGAATTGCGCGGTGGTCCACGGACGATTCAAGTCCCCACGTGCAGAACTCGACGCAAGCGGGATCTCGATATAAACGTAGATCCTCGTGTTTGTTCATAAAGGAAAAGTTGTAATTTTTGTTTCCATTGTACTTTAAAATAAAAGGCATTTCTTTTGAATTTTGTTGTAGGCCAAAGAAGTCGTAAACCATTCAAGGACAATGAATAACAAGTCAACTTTCCTCAACATGTATATGTAGTCGACTAATACTCATAGTAGTCGACTACTCGAAGTTAAAATGCACTCTGTCTGTTTTTCTTAGTAGTCTAATTATACCGTAATGTAGTCTAATTATACCGTAATTTGACGTAAACCTAATTTAAGTGAAAGTTCTTAGTAGTCGACTATAATATGCATAGTAGCTCATTATACCGTAATTTTACGTAATCTAAAAATGTCTAAGTCTTAAGTAGTCGACTCAATCGTATGTTAGTTGACTATTCTCAGAAAACAACGTAAACTTATATTTTGACACAAAACTTTGATAGCTCCACTACCATTCTATTAATCCACTATTAAGAGATGAAAATGATATGAATTGTAATATTTTTAGACTTATTAACTATAAACTCTAATGGTTAACATAGGGATTTCTATTATAACCAACACACTAAGCATGTGTTAGTGTGTTCTAAAAGTGTGTGTGTGTGAGTGATCAAGGCTTGTACAAATTTTCTAAGTAAAGAAGATATATAAAGAAAATTACATTGAGCTTTCATCTTCAACTAACTCGACTTTTGGCGAACCTCGTGTTCATTCAATAACTCGTTCATATAACCTCCTCGTTCATTCAAATGAACCTCGTGTTCACTTGGCTAAACTCATATTTTAGCTAACCTCGTGTTTGCTTCCACCTCGCCAACTTGGTCGTCAGAATCTCGCGACAATGACAAGATTGGAACGAACGTCGCGAAAGTCGGAAACCAAACCGTAATTGGAGAAAGGAGCTACGCTCGTCAAACCCGGATTAATCAAGCAGGTCCGGCTAAGGTCCCGACATCAGCAGGTTCCGCCAAGGTCCGACATCAAACAAGTTGTCCTGGCCGCATTATAAAACCCCTCTCTATTTTCCTATAAATAGTCCGAGGGGTGCTCATTTTCAAGGGTTGGATTTTCTCGATATTCGAGAGAGAGTTTCGCGAGATCCACGAAAGGGGCCGACGACGGTTCCGAAAGCACGGCAAGCACAAGTCCCGGCCGACGCCGATCTACAAATCGGCGTAAGCAAACTCGGTCTGCTACTGATCGCCGCAGTTGATTTCTCCTAGTAGATCTCACCCGCCCGGCCGATCCTTCCTTCATGAGTGGATCCCCGGCGATCCTCTCCTTCGTGAGGATCCCTTAGCGCTTTCGCTTCTTCGCGGAACGAGCCCTTCACGCCTCAGTTCCGAACCCTGCCCTACTCGATCGAATTGCGCTGTGGTCCACTCGGACGATTCAAGTCCCAAGACAGCAAAGAACCCACGCAGCGGTGATCTCGATATAACAGAGATCCTCGTGTTTGTTCATAAAGGAAAAAGTTGTAATTTTTTGTTTCCATTGTACTTTAAAATAAAAGGCATTTCTTTTGAATTTTGTTGTAGGCCAAAGAAGTTTAAACGTAATTCAAGGACAATGAATAACAAGTCAACTTTCCCCGCCAACATGTATATGTAGTCGACTAATACTCATAGTAGTCGATTACTCGAAGTTAAAACGCACTGCTAATCAAGTTTTTTTCTTAGTAGCTCAATTATACCGTAATGTAGTCGACTATACCGTAATTTGACAAACTGAATTTAAGTGAAAGTTCTTAGTAGCTCTAACTATAATATGCATAGTAGCTCTAATTATACCGTAATTTTACGTAATCTTAAAAATGTCTAAGTCTTAAGTAGTCGCATCACAATCGTGATGTTAGTTGACTATTCTCAGAACAAACGTAAACTTATATTTTGACACAAAACTTTGATAGTCGACTACTATTCTAATTAGTCGACTATTAAGAGATGAAAATGATATGAATTGTAATATTTTAGACTTATTAACTATAAACTCTAATGGTTAACATAGGGGATTTCTATTGTTAACCAACACACTAAGCATGTGTTAGTGTGTTCTAAAAGTGTGTGTGTGTGAGTGATCAAGGCTTGTACAAATTTTCTAAGTAAAGAAGATATATAAAGAAAATTACATTGAGCTTTCATCTTCAATACTTCACAATGCCTTGAACTCATCTTGTACTTGTCCACATATCAATATCTGCATTGACAAGTTAGCGATATAAATAACACACATAATATAAATTGTTATCATCAAAATAGTATCTTTGGGGACAATATATCCAACATTCTCCCCTCTTTGATGATAACAAACAATTTATATATATATATATATATATATATATATATATATATATATATATATATATATATATGTAAGTATATTATAAAAGAGATAAAATATTTAGAAACAAATATACTTACTCCCCCTCGTAAAGCATATTAGAGTCAATATTATATATTCAATATTACATATTATAATACCATTATAATGATTCTCCCCTTTGTCATTGTCAAAAGAAGTATATGCTAAACATGACATAATTTCTTCTTCATGTGCCAATACTTTAAATAGATCATCCAAGTTGTGAACATAGTCCATAACTTCACCCATCCATATGGGTAGACAAAGACTTACCATAAATACTAAAATTTTAAAATTTTCATCGCCACAAACCGCTTGTAAGGAAAAATAACTCAAGAACACAAACATAAACATAAACATAAATTCAAACATGATCTTGAGCACATGAGCATAAATCATAAATTCAAACATAGTAGCTTACATAAGTTATTGCACAAGTTTTAAATAAAACAAACTTCCAACATTACTAAATATTCAAACTAAGACATAATTGTTTTTGACACAACACTAAATGAGTGAATGAAAAATGTTCTAACTTGAAGAGCCTGGTGGAGGTTGATTTCCCTGAAAGTAATTATTCAGATTCATGCTCAATGTATCAAATTTCATGTCCAATGTGTCAAGCTTCCTATTAATATCTTCCTGGTTTTGTAACATGAAGATTTGTCGATCATATAATACTAAGGTCCACCGAAGTTCAAGAATATGAGAAGACAAAGTATTGAGCATCGTAAAAGCATGAAGGGTCAGCCTTGAAGAGGATGGTTGACCTGGTTGAAGGTGCTTGCCGTGATGATTGTGGAATGTCGTGTTGTTGTTCTTCGTGTGAGGTTCGCCTTTGTTGATGAGGGTCATGAAGTTCAAAGTTGGATAATTTCATCCTAGTTAGGCATTGAGTCAAAGAATTCATGGAACGAATCATTGAATTTTCAAGGATCGCTCGGTCCTCTCGAAGAATCACGGTCACTCCTCATGTGAGGTCGCGATCCGCCTCCAAAGAGGGACAAGAAGATTCCGCAGCCCTCCTATCGGATTGAAAATCGAAGTCCGAGTCCTGAGACTTCGTGACTCACATCGGCGAAAAGTCTAGGCGAAGTCACTTTTGAAGTTTCGATGAATTGACCCGTCTGGGAGACGCTGCCCGACAATGAGGACGTTATACCGAGAGATGGTGCCAACATACGTAGGGTTGCCCCGCACTCGTGCCGATGAGTTATACTACGGCATCGAGTACGAAGAAGGCTCAAAAGCTCCCACCGTCAGCAGCCATGTTTGTGCTCTAAGCTCAAGACGGTGCTCTGAGTGTAGCGGGCCAAGAAACTCCAAAAGGGTATCGCCTTCCGTAGGCTTAGCACCAACACCGGAGACCTAGGTCAAGGCTAATTCGAAGGATGACATCCCGAGAGGAAATTGCCGAGGTCACTAATAACATGACCAGAAGAACCGCCATCGCTGGCCTATCCCGCCAGATCGCAACGATTAACTCGCTTATGGTCCCGACTATCCGACGGTCCGTATATGACAAACTTCGAAGGGATACCCACGAGGATGATGCTCGGATATTGGCCCGAATTGCCTCTGATCATACCGTATCTAGCTAAGGGAGCCCTAAGAAACGCCATGATCGCATACGCATCAAGTGGCTAAGATGCTAGACTAAGCTGGCTAAACAACGGAAAACTTCAAACTAGAGATGGATTTGGCCATGCGCACGATGAGAGAAATGCATGACCAACAGATCCAAGCCTTGACAAAACATCGGGTGAATCGAAGCCAGATCAACGCTTGATCAAGATGACAACATTCTCGACCGTGAGGAAATACAAGAGGATGATAACCTCCCGAACCACCAACCGGACAGACGTAGATGTTATTGCTCAAGAAAGCAGAAGATCAAAGACCTCGAGAGCAAAATCAACTCATTGATTTCCGCCAGAGGTGAAGAAAACCGCATCCCCCGCCCATATCCTGGGAGGGGAATCGATCCCATACCCGAAAGTTTAATTTAATAAACTTCACACCGCTTGATCGAAGGGTTCCCCGACGCAAAGACTTGATTTACTTCAAGTCGCACCGGGGTAATATCCCGAAATGAGCCCCGATGGTTCGGCATTCATGGCCCTTCGGCCGCTTCTCGATTGGTCACCGCCTCGCCGGAGCATTCACACCGGACGACATGGAATCTAGCTTCCTCACCATTTCGACGACGATATCGGCATCGATCGACATTGCTCGACGAAGCGTATGACTGAGAAACCGTGGATATCTTTGTCAAACGATTCTAACAAGGCAATGAACTTCGGGATCCAATAATAGGAGTTCATCCTCCAAACCCGCCATAACAACTTGTCGATAGACGCGGCGAGGCAATGGGGACAGCACCATCTATAACATGGAAGGATTTGAAGGTTCGTGGAGAGCAAGCCGAAAGATTCCTCAAAAGGAAAAAGGCGAAAGAGGCCACCGACAATGAAGCTTCGGGTTTAACTTTGTCCCACGTGGCAAAGGGAAAGAGCAGCCAAGACGGGCGTGCGAACCAAACGCCTAACTCTAATCCCAGCCAGCAAAGCAGCGAAGAATACCGGCTCATAAGGCACAATCAACGCGGCAACCAGTGGTCAGCGAACGTGAAGGCCTCGTAACCGAGATTCCCAAGTCCTATTCCTTTAGGGACTAACGAGATTCCTGCCTCTTCAAATATCTTGTCGAAAATAACAAGATCAAGCCCTCCGATTCGTAATCAAGAGGAAGCAATGAGGACTAACGACCCAAAATATTGCGCGTATCACAGTATAATTCATCACCCACTAAACTCGCTTCAAATTTAAGGATAAAATCCAAGCTTTAATTGACGTAGGGTCATTACTATGAAGCCGCCCAAAGAAAAGAAGGTCGGAGCAAATGCGTGTCCATAAGCTTTGGGTCAAGCATTGACATGGTTTGAACCCAAACCGCTGGTCAAAGTCGAATGAAGAGGTGAATGACGATTCACACAAGCAACGCCAGAAAGGACTTGTATCATATGCAGCCCCAAATGGCGAAGTCCTGTGGATCCACCTGCACCTACTTGAGGATGAGCAATGGGTAGCCTCTTCTTCATTGAAGAAAAATCAAAGCAGAAGGGAAAGGCATGCCATGCTACTTCCACAATTCTCGAGGGAGATGACGAACGTGGTAACATTCCAAATGTTCAAGGGGAACTCAAGCCCACGCCACCAGAGCGACACGAAGTACAAATATAAGTACCCTAAGTCCCCACCCTAATGCCAAGACGCCGCCGAATCGGGTGCCAACGACTCCTCACTCGAACCGAAGGCGAATGTTAAAGTGCCAAGGAAGCCACGCGGAAACAGCCACAAGAAGTTCACCGGCAGCCTCGCTCAATCACCCGATTAGAAGAGACAAACCGAAGCTCCAACACCCCATATCGCCGACGCTATGGCCCATTGGCTAATATTCCGCAAGGATCACTTTACTTAACTGCAGGTGCTTGTCAGAGACAAGAGAAGCCCTTCAACCTTCGATTCGCAGGTCTTCCTCACCCGATTAGCCAAGTCCGTAAGAGTCGGCCCAACAATGCAACCTTGCGACTAAACACTTCCCTTGCATCACTTTTACAAAGGAGGATATGTAGACGAGGAATTCCAACACGAATAGGCTATACTTAATGGTATTGGTTTCTATGGTTAACGGATCCAAGTCGATCCGGTTCCGGCCAGGAGCATCATGCCTCGCTACCATGTATCATCTTGAATCCCTCGCCAAGAAGTCGGCGCCAACAGCATCGGTGATCTACGGATTTAACACCAGCGGTCTCGCTGTAAAATCCCGAAAGTGCCAAATGGGGACTTAAAGTCCAAGTCACCGCTATGTGATTGACGCGAGACTTCCTATAACTTATTGTCAGTCGAATTTGGATCCACAAGAACGCTATAGTCCCATCTACTCTTCATCGGTCTCAAGCACGTAGACATGAATAATGAGGTCAAGACGGTGGTCGCGACAAACAACCGCTTAAGGGATGGAGAATTATTTCACCGATTCTCTCCTCACGGTAATGAGTCCCAAATCGAATCATCTACCAAGGCACTGACACGGTGAAGAAGCCGACACCGGCCGCTTGGTTATAGTGGTGGTTTTGTTTTAAATGACATTGTACCCCTTGTAATCAATCTTGACGATGAAGAATCGCCGATGAACATTGTAATTGGCAAATTACCGATGGATCAATAAATGATGATTTAGAGTATCCTTTGTCTTTGAATGATGTGATGACAGTTTATACAACAATCCGAGTTGCACCTACCAATTCGGCCATTTTGCTTTACACAAAAGCAGCTCCGACCTTTGGGACAACACTCATCCCACTAAGATCAATATTGAAAAGACCTGGTTTATGGTAAAGGAGATGCGCTCCAAAGACCAAATCATTTCTTAGAAGAAGATGAAGATGATAATGGCCTATCCTCACACATTCAGATATAGTCCGAAACACCGGGTATCATGAAGAAGTGGGGTACAACTTGACACAAAGAAGGTCTATTTGGCGAGGTCCTCGAGTCCCTCCTAAAGCGCATATGTCCCAAGAGGGAAGCCGATAATTACTATGCATTTAGAAGGGATTGGGATATGAATCCTCCTCGAAGATGAATGCTCATGGTCGATTGATAATAATCCACCCGAGGAGGGAGACTGACATTCGCCTCGATTCTTCGGCTTGGGATTCTCGGACTTTGAGAAGCTTTCAAGGCTTTGATGTCTAATATGGCTACTATCGATCCTGCTACTATTGAGGATGATGAAGATATGCCAACATGGGAAGACCCATGGATCCATCAACTCAAAGAGCTTTGGGGATAGATTCGAACAAAGAAAACCTCCCACTGACGCAGGTAGTCCAGTTAATATGGGTGATGAAGAGCATCCTAAACTCATAAACATCGCGAATAGTCTTCCTCAAGAGAAGGAAGAATTGATCGCCCTAATCGGAGTATATCGATGTATTTGCTCGAGCTACGAGGACATGCCGTGACTCACCCTAATGTGGCGACTCATCACCTCAACATCAAGGTAGATGTCAAACATGTCAAGCAACGAAAGACGGCTCGCCCACAAATCTTAGGCAATCGCTGACGAAGTAAAGAAACTCATAGAATGGGATTCATCGAGGAAATTCAACATCCGGATTGGGTGGCTAATATAGTCCCTGGCCATGAAGAAGAATGGTTCGATTAGGACTGTTATCCACGAGACCAACGCCGCTGCCCAAAGATGACTTTCCTCTTCCAATCACCGATGTCATAGTCGACAATACGTGCGGATTTGAAAGAATGTCATTCATGGATGGTTTCTCGGGTTACAATCAAATCAAGATGCACCCCGATGATGCCAAGCACACAGCCGCTCGTAACGATCGATATATATTACTACACGGCCATGCCGCTCGCCTCAAAAATGCCTGCCAATGCACCGGCGATGACTAAAATTTTCCAGATCATCTCCGAAAATGGTCGAATGCTACGCCGACGACTTGGTCGAAAAGTGACAAAGGAGATCACATCAAAGATCTTAGAGCGGTATTGAACTCATGCGGACTCATCAACTAAAGATGAACCCCGCCAAATCCTTCCTTGGGATGTCCAAATGTTCTCTTTGTCGCCACCGACAAAGGAATCCCGTCGATCGACAAAGTGAAGGCGATTCAAGAGTTGCAACCTCCGGAAATCTCGAGAACTCGGTTAAGGGCGACATGTGACATCCGACGGTTCATATCGAACCTATCCGGGAAGTGCCAACCGCTTCTAAGTTGAACAAAAGGGCGGTCATTTATTTGGGACGACGTCATTGCGAAAGCGCTTGAAGAGATCAAATCGCATCTCTAAACTCTCGCTCTTTGTCGCACCGCACGGAAAGCCATTCCCGATCTACATCAAGGCAACAAATCACTCGTTGCTTTGCTCGCTAAGACGACGCATAGCCGTCACGAACAAAAGTATTAATTCGAGTCGAACATTAGTCGGCGCCGAAGTCTCGATATCCAATGGTCGAAGCAAAGCCTTGCATTAGTGTTCGCGATTCAAAATGCGACACTATTTAGCTCGACGCACATATGTTATCTCTAACGAACTGGTCCGAATATTTATGACCCACCGGCCAATGAGTTGGCTTTGGCTAAATGGGCCTTGTTTTGTCCCAATATGACTTGCACTTCAAACAACAAAAGTCGGTCAAAGGACAAGCGACGGCGATCTCTTGGTCGCCAACCCGACACAACGGACGCAGCTTGAGCTATATGATGATCTTCCCGATGAAGTTCGTGAAGTCAACACTACATCGCACCAACAAATATGGCATTGTATTTTGATCGGAGCTTTCGGCCACTAATGTGGCAAGTGTCCCCTGATGTTCTAAGATCTCCATTTGAGTCGGAGTTGTCTTGATTTCCTGAATCATGTCATGCCCCATGCTTATTCACTCATCAACCTGTTTCAATAACGAAGTAATACAATGCGCTACTTATTGGACTTAGTTTCGCCAAGGAGCCGGGGGTCAATATCTCAAGCATACCCGCATTCACAACCGATAGTCGCGATCCGCGAGACTACGGGTCGAATCCGCATCTAATTCCTATCATCGTAGCAATCAAATGGCGACTCGCTTGAAGAATTCTTCATTGAATATATTCCACGCCTCGTAACGCTTATGCGATGCATCCGCATTAGCAAGAGATCGCTAGCACAACCTTCCGAGACCGAGCAATTAGTTACGGTCGACTCATCAACTCTTCGCACTCCATATATAATGGGGTACAAGAAGATGAAGGTAATTACCAAAGAGGTACATGCAACCCAAACCAAATTGGAGCCCCGAGATTGGCGCCTATCGCCGACACGCCCTACATGGTATTCTCGCCGTAAGACGGAAAGAGAGAGAGTCAATCCCCGAAGAGCTCCTGATTCTTTTACCACTGCAGACCCGCATGTTATATCGCCTATGACGGCCTTTACCCGATGCCTTTCAAACAAGGAGGCGTAAGAGGTCCTTCGAAGCGCACGAAGGTGAATGTGGTGCTCACCACCGTCCCAAGATCTACGATCGATCCGAGAATGGGCTACTTTTGGCCCATAATGATTAATGACGCAATGAGCACGCCGGAAATGCCACGCTGCGGTCAAATTCACGCTAATTATATGCATCAACCTCCTCGAAAAGCATCCTTCGCCACATCCCGCCATTCGAGACATGGGGAATGGACGCTAGGTCCCATTTTTCCTCCCACCAAAGGCGATCGGTTCATCCTAGCAATCACCGACTACTTCTCCAAGTAATGAAGCAATCCCGCTAAAAGAAGTAGGCGAGTACCGGCCGCCAAATTTATCAAACACCATGTTATTTATCGACACGGTATCCCAAGACGAATCGCATGACAATGGTCCCCAATTCATCGCTAATTCCTTCATCCGCTTATGAGAAATTCAAGATACAAGACGCCTCACAATGCCTTATAATCCAAACCGAAATGGATTAGCCGAGGCGCTCAACAAGACAATCATCAAAATTTTGTCGGCTTGTGAAAATAAAGTTTAGATTGGGATGATAAACTCTGAGAAGCACTCGGGCATATCGAACAACCGACGACGCCAATCGAGCCACCCCGTATTCTCTCGCCCACGGTAGCGCGCTTCTCCCATTGGAAATCCAGATTCCGCCACTTCGCGACGCCTCTTTCAGATGACGACCAAGAACAACATCAAAAACGCCTCAAGAGCTTGAGATGTTAGATGAGAAGCTCGGAGGCTCAACAATGCATTGAGTTCTATCAAGCTAGGATGTCGAGCTTTCAACAAGAAAGTACGACAACGGAGTTTCAAAGAAGGAGATTTGGTCCTCGCCGACGACACCAATAATCCTCACTTCCAAAAAGAAAGGTAAATTCAACCTAAATGGGAGGGTCCGCTTGTAATAGAAACGGTTCACTTAACGGGTATGCATCCCATTACCCAAATGACGACCGCAATTAATGCCGATAAATGGGAAGTTCACGAAGAAATACTACCCTTAGTATCTTCGTGGATAACCCGCTTCGACGAAGTTCCTCGTGGGATGTTTCACCCACTTTTCTTGAGGATAACCCTAGATTTGTCCTCCATCATAATTTCCCCACCGATCAAATTCCTTGGCGGTAGGTCTACAAATTTTCCGTATATCACCAAAATCCTCTTGATTCCTTCTATGAACAAGAGGCCCACTAAAATTCCTTTTCACGCCTTAGAGAATATAAAATTTTCCTCTCCAAGCATAAGATCCATTTCAGATAAACGGAAAGGTCCTATCCATCCTATTCTTAGGTAGCCGATCAAGGTACGCCGATTTTCAAACCAGTTGTCCGATCAAGGTCACCCGAAGTCTTTTCGGTTCTCAAAGTGGAGATCCCACTTTTAGTTCCATCTTTCATCTTAGGTAGCTACCGACCGAAGGTATGCGCCGAGTTTCGCACTGTGTTGTCCGATCAAGGTCACCCGAAGTCTTTTCGGTTCTCGGTGGAGATCCCACTTTTAGTTCCATCTTTTATCTTAGGTAGCCGATCAAGGTACGCCGATTTTCAAACCAGTTGTCCGATCAAGGTCACCCGAAGTCTCTTCGGTTCTCGGTGGAGATCCCACTCTTAGTTCCATCTTTCATCTTAGGTAGCTACCGACCGAAGGTATGCGCCGATTTTCGCACTGTGTTGTCCGATCAAGGTCACCCGAGTCTCTTCGTTCTCGGAGTGGAGATCCCACTTTTAGTTCCATCTTTCCTCTTAGGTAGCTACCGACCGAAGGTATGCGCCGATTTTCGCACTGTGTTGTCCGATCAAGGTCACCCGAAGTCTTTTCGATTCCTACAGCAGTCCTCAAGCATCGGTTCATTCCGAGAAATAGAACATAAAGTTCCTCCTCTCTCACCAATTTGATCCTATCAATCAAAACTCCTTAATCGAGTTTGATTCTAGGTATTTTATCCCAAGCCTAAGAAGGGATAAAGCCAACGCCACACGCTGCCGGGTTTAGTCTTTTTCCGATTGAAGAAGACACCGAGTTTGATTCTAGGGTATTTTATCCGAAGCCTAAGAAGGGATAAAGCGGCCTTTCCTCGCAGCGTTGCGGTTTAGTCTTTTAGATTGAAGAAGACACGAGTTTGATTCAGGGTATTTTATCCGAAGCCTAAGAAGGGATCAAGCCAACGCCACACGCTGCCGGGTTTAGTCTTTTTCCGATTGAAGAAGACACCAGAGTTTGATTCTCGGGTATTTTATCCCAAGCCTAAGAAGGGATAAAGCCAACGCCACACGCTGCCGGCTTAGTCTTTTTCCATTGAAGAAGACACCAGAGTTTGATTCTCGGGTATTTTATCCCAAGCCTGGTAGGGATAAGCCTATGCCTACCGTGCATTGCCGTGAAATTTTAGCCGCCCGGGTTAGTCTTCCGTGAAAAGACGGCTTCACGATTCAACATCGTAGCATTAAGTCTAAGAGAGTCTCATTCTTTTAGCACAACGCCACGCAGGAGCGGATCCGTGATAATCCGCGACGCTAGCCCAACTCAAACGGTAGTTGGTAAAGGCTAATCAAACCGCTGAGGGCCGGGGTCGGCCAATAACCCTAAAGCCGACGCCAACACGCCACGGCTTAGTCTTTTTCCATTGAAGAAGACACCAGAGTTCGACTCGGGTATTTTATCCGAAGCCTAAGAAGGGATAAAGCCGACGCCACACGCTGCCGGGTTTAGTCTTTTTCCGATTGAAGAAGACACGAGTTTGATTCAGGGTATTTTATCCCGGCCTAAGAAGGATTAAGCCAACGCCACACGCTGTTTCCGCTAGTCTTCCGTGAAAAGACGGCTTCACGATTCAACATCGTAGCATTAAGTCTAAGAGAGTCTCATTCTTTTAGCATAATGTCGCGTGCGAGCGGATCGGATAATCCGCCGCTAGCCCAACTCAAACGGTAGTTGGTAAAGGCTAATCAAACCGCTGAGGGCCGGGGTCGCTAATAACTCCTAAAGTCGACGCCAACACGCTGCCGGCTTAGTCTTTTTCCGATTGAAGAAGACACCGAGTTCGACTCGGGTATTTTATCCCGGCCTAAGAAGGGATAAAGCCGACGCCACACGCTGCCGGCTTAGTCTTTCTCCGATTGAAGAAGACACCAGAGTTCGACTCGGGTATTCCATCCCGAAGCCTAAGAAGGATGAGTCTACGCAGAACACGCTGCTGCGCGGCTCTTGCCCGCAAAGAGTACGGCTTACGTATTCAACATCGTAGCATTAAGTCTAAGGGAGTTTCATTCTTTTAGCACAACGCCACGCGCGAACTAATTTAGATAACCGCGACGCTAGCCCAACTCAAGCGGTAGTTGGTAAAGGCTAATCAAACCGCTGACGGCCGAGGGTTTGCCAAAAATCCTATAAGTATTATGGTTAATTATTTCATGAAATAAAAGAATCATAATAAAGCATAAAAGAGGTGAAATATGTTTTATTGATAAAAGGCTGAAGTTACACAAGTTTTCTAAACGCCAAATTTGTGATGAAATTTGCCGCTTTAACTCAAATACTTTATTGAGGAAAGCTTGTTGAAGTTCCTCTGGCTTCGTACGAAAGTCTCCTCGCCGTTATTAAGGGTCTTTGCGGTTTCCTCCTCGACTTCACAAATTTCCGCTGAAAACTCGAGCTTGGACATGATCAAGAGTCTCCTCCTTGTTGGCCTTTGTCGACTTCAAGATGATCGAATCTCCCTCGCGCTTGAAGTTCTGTTCGAGCTCTACTATTCGCTTCTCGGCTGACACAAGGCTGAAAATGTCCCACGGAAGACGGCTTCAGCCGACAGCAGCTTCCAAAAGACACCGTCTTGCTAACATCTGAACTTCGAGTCCAAGAATAACGCCGAGCATCACGCCAGCTGTCAGCGAGCCTCGCCTCTGCCTCTATATATGAGGGGAGCCTACCGCCTCCAAGTCTTGCGGCACTGAGCTTAACCTCCAAATGATCGATCGTCAAATATGGTCCGGGCCAACTCAATAACCCGCATCTCGTATCGTGGTTACCCTAGGATCAAGGAATGGTCGAACCGACGGAGAGAAAGTCCGCACCGAAGTGTGTCTATCACTATGGCTAAATAAGAGAAGAACGAATTTCCACCCGGATAATCACGAGATGGATCGCCGTCAGACATCAAAGCTCTCACTAAGTCGTGAAGAGTCGGTGTAGACCACAGCAAAAGGAAGAAAAAGGGTGAAAACTCCCAGAACAAAAAAATCGATACGAGTACTGGCAGTTGAATGGTTCATACCTATATAGGCAGCTCCTTGCCCTAATGGAACCGCGGCAAATGCGCCAGATCGACATCTCGCCGGTACTGGCCTGCACGTCCGACATATCAACGGTTGCGGAAGTGGACTCTGGAAGAATAGCAGGCTCAATGTCACCAGGACGGGTCTCTGTTATCAGGCGAGAGACATTTTCAATCATAGACATACTAGTCAAAATTGAATAGTCCTATGATTATCAGGAAGGGGATTTGTACCTTCAAAGAATTCAGCCTCGATATCCCTAGGAATTCCTAGCTCAGGCACGGTATCGCCAGGAAGAGGAACGTCTCGGGGTAAATCATGCATCAAATCCTCGAAGTCCTCCATCGAAAAAGCTGACATAAGAGCGAGAAGCATGGATGTGAGTTGCAGGGAAACAAATTTCGTGTCCTTGCAAGTTGCTGTCCAGGTAAGAAAAATTACAGTGTTAGATGTACACGGATTCTCCGATCCGTGTACTATGTTGGTATTTTCGTGCCTCCCCGCAATAGCTCCTCGAAACTTGCCCCACCTAAACCGACGCAGTCGTGAGGAAAATCAAAATTGGCATCGCTGCCAAATTCTCCTGCGCAAGAGAAAATCGCGAGATTCATGAAGAGCCGAATGATCAGAAAGATTTCGGGTCAGTCGAGCATTACCTTTAGCGCCGGCAGAGTCTTCGCTTGTCGAATCCAAGATAATGGTCCGAGAAGCAGCGCGAGATTTGTGAACCAGCTTCTTTCGCTTAAAAGGAGCTCCATTGTGGAATTTGTCCCCATCGCAAGGGCGGACCGCCTCTCTTTCTGGTATTCCTGAAAAGATAAATCAATATCAGATTGGGATATCTCAAGGGGATAAAGAGATTCAAGGAGAAAGTACCAGAGTTTTCTTCATGAGCTGCAACTTCCTCCTGGTCCTCTCCTGAAGTATCTATCGCAGAACTATGAATCTCCCCATCGTGCCCGGCTCGATCATGGGTACGGCGACGCCTCTTTTGTGCCCGAAAATTTCCTCGAATGCCTTTGAGTGTCACTGAAGCCTCTTTCAGCCTTCGGCCAAGGGACTTCACAGAACGAAGCTCATCGCGGCCAAAAGCCGCAGTGATAAATATGTCGACTCCGGCTTACGATCGGTACACAGGAGGCTAAATTTAGCGCTGGTACATTCGCTATACTCCACAACCACGCCGACACCATCGATCAAACCGCCAGAGTCCGGAACTCCCGGGTTCTCCCCGACGAAGTTGGTCAACCAACCGACGAGCAAACGAGAAGGGAAATAAGGCTCAATGTAGCACTCGTTTTCACTTTCGGAAAATAAGATAACACAGTGGGATGTTGATCACCAATTAAAGCGACCAACATCAAGTAAAGTCCGGTTCATCTTAGGTCTCTCCTCATCAATCAAAGACTCCGCATCACTGCAGAACCGAGGAAAACATCTAGAGAAGGCCCAACCCTTATGAATGCAATTGCTACGGACTCCTAAGAATCCGCCTTGCCACTTGCATTTCTAAAGATTGAAGAAAAGGGACATGGATCCAAGGCTTCACAATGCCATCATATCCGGTCGATGAAGAACAAACCAGCCATCAAGTAGGTGTATGGGAGTTCCACCTTGACATGAGGAATCTCACGGCGGTTTGTTTTCCTCGAGTAAAGCGGTTGTTATTTGACGAAGTCCCCGATGAATGTTAGCCACCATCACTGGAAGAAGAGACAACTCCTTCTTGTGAGCAAGCTGAACTGCAGGATAGAGCACCTCTAACGGCAAAGCGTCGCTAGGCTGATACGGCATCACACATTTCTTCAACCAGATGGTGAGGAAGCCGGCTAAGAGAGTCGTCGGCCGGATGGGTTTAATTGCATGCCATAAGAAGGTCGAGAATTTGGTCCCTGCTGGAAAACCGTACTCCGTACTACTCGGGGTATAAGACTTAGTGCCGGACTTTTCGATCAACTCATTGACCTCTGAAGGGGTAGAAGGAGCCACCACAAGTCCGCTTCATCGTAATCGCCCTCCGATGTTTGAACAAATAATTGGCGAACCGCCAGCCGATAATTGACTTCCTTTTGCCGACGGCTCTACTGCTAGGGCAATGTGATAATGGCACGTGAGGTCCCACGAGTGTCATAGCGGTCGAGCGAGTATCCTTGATCGACCCAATTCGGGCGAAGGAAGTATTCTTGATCTGACATCCTTCCCATAGGTAAGCCCGAGACCCGATGCATCTCGTGCAAAGCCAATCCTAGTTCGCCATGCCTGGTTAAGAAGGTGTTCGAATCAGGATCATAGAGCTCGGATAAAGCGAAGAAGTGGTTGGTACTGATCGGGAGCCCATACATAGTGGCACGAATCGCGGCATATAAACCACAGGCACGAAGTTCCTCGCCCCATCGGCCAAGAACGTGACTAGTCAAACGAGTCCACCAGAGCTTATCTGCAGAATGAACCCAGCCGAAGAATCTATGACCAGACGCCGGCATCTCCCGTCCTAACAGGGCAAGGCGGTTCTTCAAAGTCTGACCAGTGACGAAATGCTCATCACGAGGCGGAGAGTCCAGTCCCAATATACCAGGGTGCAGTCCGATAACTCGGCCTCTGAGTGAACCAGGAACCGACTGATGGGTGATAAACCCGCAATGAATGCTGTCACACTCCTCTGTCAGGCGCCACGACATTTTCCGTGCGACGCCCTGATGCCGTAACTCAGTCAAACAACGATGACGAGGAATCCAAGGGAGATATAAGAATCCACCATCATCCTTGTGCAGCCATTGCTCACTCTCAATGAAAGCCGTATCCGGGTCCTCAACGGAGTCGCCAAACAAATAGTCTGTCTTGCCCAAAGGCCGAAGAACCGCATCTTTCGAGTGGCGCTGCTCGCATCACGAACCTCAACACACGAGGACCTCCTCCAAGTACTAACTGGGTCACCTCCGCGGGCGTATCCGGTCTAAACTGGGGCGAAATAAGAATAGTAGGGTCATCAGAGGAGGAGAAGTGGTCACCACGACCACCAACCGATGCGAAGGAAGACCGAAGGGTACTCAACTAAAAGAAAAATGAAATCGAAATGAGTCAACTCAAAGAAATATATATATAAGGCGTTGAATTCATTTCACGAAATTCGTGAGATAGAGTCACGGCCTTATAACCGGAAAATCGATGCCTAACACACTACGGATTTATCGGATAATATACCCCGTCACATAAAATGACGAGGAGTCTATCCGTCTGATCGTAGTACGCCCCGAAATCGCTCCCCATCGTTCGCCGAAATATGAGCGTCGATCCTCACGAAGGAGGAATCAAGGCTGTGCGAGCGTCGTTCC
Source organism: Asparagus setaceus (assembly GCA_012295165.1). Classification (NCBI taxonomy): domain Eukaryota; kingdom Viridiplantae; phylum Streptophyta; class Magnoliopsida; order Asparagales; family Asparagaceae; genus Asparagus; species Asparagus setaceus. The sequence goes on along the minus strand of CM022709.1, from coordinate 25,288,586 downwards.
CCACGAAGGAGGAATCAAGGTCGCGGCGAAGGCCGCTCAATGGGAGAAATCAAGGCTATATGGGCTGCTGCTCCCAAGGCGAGGAATCAAGGCCGTGCAATTTATGAATGCGGGTTGTGAATGAGGAGTTTAACATGAAAATCTCACCGGCAAACGATGGTGGCACGTCATCGCGAGACGGAGTAGACGGTCGGCTCCTCGAAGCGCGTGATCTTCCCGATGACATCAGAAGCTGCAAAAAACAAAAAACACGACGAAAGGTCAAATACGCAGCCTAAAAAAAATCAGCAGATACAACAGCAAGAAGTCCCGTTTGGTCAGGTCATGGCTCATTGGCCACGACCGGGGCACCAACGGACATGTCAACAAGAACAACGGACGACCACACCCGTCCGAGGGTGCCAGTGTCCGAAAGCCAGCTCGCCAGCCCTGCTCACCATGACCAAACCTCGCCCCGGCCAGAGCTCGGTCCACGACCGAAGCGCCAAGACTGGCGCTTGTCGCTGACCGAGCACTCCACGCCAGTGCTCGGTCGCGACCGAGCCGGCGCCTGGCGCTGGCCGTCGCCGGCGCCGCTCCACCACCCGCCACCGCCTGAATTCCGACGCCGACACCCTGCACCGGGTTCTTCTCCTCCCGTGCATGCATGCAACTAAAAAAAGAGAGAGAGAGAGAAGAAGAAAGAAGAAAGAAGCGAAAATATATATATTTGAAACCCTTGTACATACCTCGTTGTTCAGAGAAGATGAAACGACACGAGGCGAGAAGAAAACAAAAGAAAAAGTGCACAGAGAAGGGGCCGGCCTAGGTCAAGAGGAAGGAGGGTTTGTGGGTATTTATAACAACCCCACATGAACCCAATCCCTTTTGAATAAGGAGTCCTATTTGGCGATGGGTAGGAATTCTAATTGGAGCCCAATCGGATATCTAAAAGGAATCCAAAACAGCCTAATAATTTATCCATCCTCTTCCTAAATATTTGGAAAGATTTTGGAGATGTTACCCGGCTCAATTCTCCAAATATTCTCCCATGTGGCCTAATCCTACTCCAATCAGGAACACGAGTATAAACTGTTTCCTAATTTGTCGAGAAGTTCCCGGAAGAATATTTTCATAAAAAATATTCTTAGGGATAACTCGATCGTGCGGATTGCATTGACGCTAATCAACGCGGCCGCATGACGCTACTCCAAATAGGATTACGGGTATAAACTAGTTCCTAATTCTTAACGAGAAGTTCCTGGAGAATATTACCATATTCTTAAGGATAACTCGATAACCCTCAATTTCCTCCCACTGTGGAACCTCAAAGAGGGATAAATTGACCACTCGACAAGGCTTATGTTGGCCGGACGGTAGCGTTCTACCTTGAAAGAATTCCTCTCACTGTATCAATGCCGATTCATGCATCGTCGCCAGAAGGCCCATCGGTCAACAGTTTAGAATTGGAATAAGTCCCAAGAAAAATTCCTCCCACTGAGGATAATTGTGCTCCAACAAAGAGTAATACAGTAGCGACGCCAACCAACGCGTCGTCGCAGAAGGATTCACCGATCAACAGTTCGGGTCCACGCAAGATCGCACGCCGGTCAACGCGTTGCACTCGCCGATTGAAGGCTAAAATCCATGTAGTTCGACGCCAATTAACGCGTCGCAGTGAAGGATTCCCCAATCAACGGAGAAATCCCGATGATCAAATGGATGACAATTCACCAACACGAGTCGACAGTAAGGGAGCTTAATTAGCTACAGTTTGAAATTCCAACAACGGTCAAGCAATAAATGCAAAGACAGTAACACCCCGAGTATCCTACAAAGCACCGGAGAACCCGAGAGGATTGGAGGAATTAAATCATGGAGCCAATCTCAAAAGAAATTCATCGACTTACGGTCAAGATTTCGACAACGGTCGACAAAAATGCAAGACTGTAACACCTTCAAAGAACCCTACAAAGCACCGGAAAGACCAAGGGAATGGAGAGATCAAGCGCCGGGTCATTCACAAGTCCTATCACGCTAATTAAAGAGTGAAGGGCTCATCATGTCAAAGCATCCCGGACTCATTAAGAATCGAGGCGAGGCGCTTTGGAGGGTATCTGTGGCGATAAAATTGCTTATCGGTGCGAGCGAGACTTCGTGACGGTGGGTTGACAACCAACGATCCATTCGACAAACCGACGCCGCGAAAAGCCGCAGAAGCGAGTCCACGAACACGTGAAGTGGGTCGGCAAGGTGTACAAACCAGCGAAGCGGCGTCGCGTGGAAGAAACCCGGCGACGGTTCGACGAGGCGAAGTTGACTAAACTCAAGCGTCGGCGAGGCGGAATCAACTCCGCTTAATCCGTCAAATGCAAGCGAGCCGTTTGAGCTCTCAAAGTTGATCGGATACGGACTCAAACACAACGGCGACATCATCGAGAAAACTAAGCCCTAAGACCGAGAAAACGACGGAAACGACGAACGCGACTCGCCAACTTGGCCGCGAACCATGGTTTGGCTAACCTCGGTTCATCTTGGCGAACCTCGCGGTTTGGCGAACCTCGCCTCTGGCGAACCTCGCCTCTGGCGAACCTCGCGGTTTGGCGAACCTCGGTTCATCTTGGCGAACCTCGTGTTCATTCGGTCGAACCTCGTGTTCACTTGGCGAACCTCGTGTTCACTTGGCGAACCTCGTGTTCATTCGGTCGAACCTCGTGTTCATTCGGTCGAACCTCGTGTTCACTTGGCGAACCTCGGTTCATCTTGGCGAACCTCGCGGTTTGGCGAACCTCGCGGTTTGGCGAACCTCGTGTTCACTTGGCGAACCTCGTGTTCACTTGGCGAACCTCGCCTCTGGCGAACCTCGTGTTCACTTGGCGAACCTCGCCTCTGGCGAACCTCGCCTCTGGCGAACCTCGCGGTTTGGCGAACCTCGCGGTTTGGCGAACTTCGTACTTTTGGCGAACCTTCTGGCGAACCTCGTACTTTTGGCGAACCTCGTGTTCATTCAGTCGAACCTCGTGTTCACTTGGCGAACCTCGTGTTCATTCAGTCGAACCTCGTGTTCACTTGGCGAAACTCATATTTTAGCGAACCTCGTGTTTGCTTCCACCTCGACCAACTTGGCTCGTAAATCTCGCGACAATGACAAGATTGGAACGAACGTCGCGAAAAAGTCCAAAACCAAACCGGACCAAGGAGCCAAGCTGCTCGCCGAAACCCGACACCGCTTGGTGTCGTGCCATGGTCGGACGTTAACGGTGTCCGGCCAGCGTCGACACGTGCAGGTTCGGCCAATGGCCGGACACCATTTGGTGACCGGCCAAGGTCGGACACCATTTGGTGACCGGCCAAGGTCGGACACCATTTGGTGACCGCCAAGGTCCGACACTAAACAAGGTCCACGGCCATTAAAACCCTCTCTATTTTCCTATAAATAGTCCGAGGGGTGCTCATTTTCAAGGGTTGGATTTTCGATATCGAGAGAGCTCTCGCGAGATCTACGTAGTAGTCGACTATAATATGCATAGTAGTCGACTATAATATGCATAGTAGTCGACTATAATATGCATAGTAGTCGACTATAATATGCATAGTAGTCGACTATAATATGCATAGTAGTCGACTATAATATGCATAGTAGTCGACTATAATATGCATAGTAGTCGACTATAATATGCATAGTAGTCGACTATAATATGCATAGTAGTCGACTATAATATGCATAGTAGTCGACTATAATATGCATAGTAGTCGACTATAATATGCATAGTAGTCGACTATAATATGCATAGTAGTCGACTATAATATGCATAGTAGTCGACTATAATATGCATAGTAGTCGACTATAATATGCATAGTAGTCGACTATAATATGCATAGTAGTCGACTATAATATGCATAGTAGTCGACTACTATTCTAATTAGTCGACTATTAAGATAGGGATTTCTATTGTTAACCAACACACTAAGCATGTGTTAGTGTGTTCTAAAAGTGTGTGTGTGTGTGAGTGATCAAGGCTTGTACAAATTTTCTAAGTAAAGAAGATATATAAAGAAAATTACATTGAGCTTTCATCTTCAATACTTCACAATGCCTTGAACTCATCTTGTACTTGTCCACATATCAATATCTGCATTGACAAGTTAGCGTATATAAATAACACACATAATATAAATTGTTATCATCAAAATAGTATCTTTGGGGACAATATATCCAACATTCTCCCCTCTTTGATGATAACAAACAATTTATATATATATATATATATATATATATATATATATATATATATATATATATATATATATATATATATATATATATATATATATATATATATATATATGTAAGTATATTATAAAAGAGATAAAATATTTAGAAACAAATATACTTACTCCCCTACGTAAAGCATATTAGAGTCAATATTATATATTCAATATTACATATTATAATACCATTATACCATTCTCCCCTTTGTCATTGTCAAAAGAAGTATATGCTAAACATGACATAATTTCTTCTTCATGTGCCAATACTTTAAATAGATCATCCAAGTTGTGAACATAGTCCATAACTTCACCCATCCATATGGGTAGACAAAGACTTACCATAAATACTAAAAGTTTAAAATTTTCATCGTCACAATCTGTTTGTAAGGAAAAATAACTCAAGAACACAAACATAAACATAAACATAAATTCAAACATGATCTTGAGCACATGAGCATAAATCATAAATTCAAACATAGTAGCGACATAAGTTATTGCACAAGTTTTAAATAAAACAAACTTCCAACATTACTAAATATTCAAACTAAGACATAATTGTTTTTGACACAACACTAAATGAGTGAATGAAAAATGTTCTAACTTGAAGAGCCTGGTGGAGGTTGATTTCCCTGAAAGTAATTATTCAGATTCATGCTCAATGTATCAAATTTCATGTCCAATGTGTCAAGCTTCCTATTAATATCTTCCTAGTTTTGTAACATGAAGATTTGTTGATCATATAATACTCGTCGTCCAGTCTCGAGTTCAAGAATACGAGCAGACAAAGTATTGAGCATCAGAAAAGCATGAAGGGTCAGGCTGCCTTGAAGAGGATGGTTGACTGGTTGAAGGTGCTTGCTGTGATGATTGTGGAATGTCGTGTTGTTGTTCTTCAGGTTGAGGTTTAGCTTGTTGTTGATGAGGGTCATGAAGTTCAAAGTTGGATAATTTCATCCTAGTTAGGGCATTGGAGTCAAAGAATTCGATGGAACGAATCATTGAATTTTCACAGTCTAAATCAATACAAAAATCTTCAAAAATTCTAGTTAAGAAAGCTCCATATGGAAGAAACCCTCTAGGAATGACCAATAGATTGTCAAAATACACTTCAGCCCAATTGACTTGTATATTAGCCATAATAGCGTAAAGGGCTTTGGCTAATTCTAACGAGATGAAATGAAAACTCCCTGTTTTTGGATATAAATTATAAGCCAAAATTCTAGTAATAAACCTAGGAATTGGTCTAAGCTTGTTGAAGTGATTTAAGGTTCCTCTATGTCAGGAAGAAAAATATGGTTTTGAAGAAGATTTTGATCATCCATTTTACATTATGGAGACTTATACCTCTATAAGGGATATTAAAAGTTTTCCAAGTCTTGTAGGAGTTATCGAGATTTCAATTCCCTTAACTAGACTATTTAGCATTTCACGATTATCATCGGGTTTAGTATGAAAAAGTTGAACTAGAATAGGATAATATGGTTTTCGATTTTTGAAGAAAAAGCTTGTCTAATCCAACATTTTAAAATAACTTTTAAAATTATGAAGTGCAAAATTGTCATATTTAATAAATCTACCGGTAGAATCTCAAATGTTTGGAGTTCTTTAAATTTTTCAAGCAAATTTGGGTTTCTAAGATAAATTGAGTAATCCTCAATAGTGTTTGAAGGACCAGACCTTGATCTCTTCGATCTAGACATGATTCAAGATAAAAATAAAAAGATCAATATTAGAAAACTTACAAAGCAAGAGAGGAATGAATTGGTATTAGTCGACTAATAGTTGGTGTAGTCGACTAATAGTTGGTGTAGTCGACTAATAGTTGGTGTAGTCGACTAATCAATTTTTATAGTCGACTATTAAGAAATAAACAGAACTATAATATATGCAAAGTTTGTGCATGTAGTCGACTAGTAACATTATTAGTCGACTAATAGTTGGTGTAGTCGACTAATAGTTGGTGTAGTCGACTAATAGTTGGTGTAGTCGACTAATAGTTGGTGTAGTCGACTAATAGTTGGTGTAGTCGACTAATAGTTGGTGTAGTCGACTAATAAGAGTATATATGCATATGTACTTATCTTAAATTTTAATTTAGATCTTCAAAAGAACATATACCTAATTCTCTTCTTAATTTAACATAAATTTCTTCTTTTAAAGGTTTTGTTAAAATATCGCTATTTGTTTATTAGTAGATATAAATTCTAATGTAATATAACCCTTAAGCACATGATCACGTAAGAAATGATGTCTAATGTCAATGTGTTTTGTGCGTGAATGTTGAATAGGATTTTTAGATAAATTGATTGCATTTGAATTGTCACACATAATAGATGATGTGGAACAAACTATCTTGTAATGTAGTCGACTAGTAACATTATTAGTCGACTAATAGTTGGTGTAGTCGACTAATAGTTGGTGTAGTCGACTAATCAATTTTTATAGTCGACTATTAAGAAATAAACAGAACTATAATATATGCAAAGTTTGTGCATGTAGTCGACTAGTAACATTATTAGTCGACTAATAAGAGTACATATGCATATATACTTATCTTAAATTTTAATTTAGATCTTCAAAAGAACATATACCTAATTCTCTTCTTAATTTAACATAAATTTCTTCTTTTAAAGGTTTTGTTAAAATATCGCTATTTGTTTATTAGTAGATATAAATTCTAATGTAATATAACCCTTAAGCACATGATCACGTAAGAAATGATGTCTAATGTCAATGTGTTTTGTACGTGAATGTTGAATAGGATTTTTAGATAAATTGATTGCACTTGAATTGTCACACATAATAGATGATGTGGAACAAACTATGCCGTAATCAGATAATGTTTGTTTCATTCATAGAACTTGTGCACATGCTAAACTAGCAGCAATATATTCTGCTTCCGTTGTTGATAATGATATTGAATTTTACTTGTTACTAAACCATGATACAAGTGAGTGTCCTAAGAAATGACATGTACCACTTGTACTTTTTCTATCAGATTTGCATCCGGAAAAATCAGCATCACTATATGTTAATAAATCAAATGTGCTATTTTTTGGATAAAATAAACCAAAATCTGAAGTACCTTTAAGATATCTAAAAATTCTTTTTACTGCTTTAAGATGTGACTCTTTAGGATTAGATTGAAATCTAGCACATAAACAAATACTAAACATAATATCAGGTCTATTAGCAGTAATGTAAAGAAGTGATCCAATCATACCTCGATATAGCTTTTGATCAACATTCTTATCATTCTCATCCTTGTCAAGAGATGCAGTTGTGCTCATTAGTGTGTATTTGCTTGTTGTATTTTTCATTCCAAAGCATTTGAGTAATTCTTTAGCATATTTGCTTTGGTTGATGAATATCCCTTCCTTCATTTGTTTGATTTGAAGTCCAAGAAAAAAATTGAGTTCACCCATGTGACTCATCTCAAATTCATCCTGCATAGTCTTAGCAAATTCTTGACAGAGATTATTGTTAGTAGAACCAAATATAATATCATCTACATAAATTTGTATTAGTAATATGTCTTTATTTATTCTTTTAATAAATAGTGTAGAATCAACCTTTCCCATTTTAAATCCGGAAGATAAAAGAAAGTTCTTTAATCTATCATACCAAGCACGGGGTGCTTGTTTAAGACCATATAAAGCTTTCTTAAGTTTGTAAACATGATTTGTAAACTTTTCATGTTCAAATCCGGGGGGTTGTTCTACAAACACTTCTTCTTTATATAACCATTTAAGAATGCACTTTTAACATCCATTTGATATAGTTTAAAATTCATAAAACATGCAAAAGCAAGTAAAATTCTAATAGATTCTAAGCGAGCAATAGAGGTATAGGTTTCATCATAATCAATACCTTCTTCTTGATTATATCCTTGTGCAACTAATCGGCTTTGTTTCTAACAACTTGTCGATTCATCTAATTTATTTCAAAACCCATTTGGTTCCTATAATGGATTTATCTTGTGGTCTAGGTACAAGATCCCAAATATTATTTCTTATAAATTGATTTAATTTATCTTGCATAGCTTCTATTCAAAATTATCAAGTAAAGCTTCTTTTACATTTTTAGGTTCTATTGTTGAGACAAATGCAACATGAGCAATCAAATTATAATGAGATCTAGTAGTGACTCTATCGAAATATTTTCAATAATCAAATCATGTGGATGATTTCTAACTTCTACAAAATTCTTTGGTAAATTATTTTGTAAATTATTATCCTTTAAAATATCTAACATTGGAGTGTCATGAATATTATCACCTAAATCATCATCATTATTTAAAACAGTAGGTGTTTTTGTAAAAGATTCATTAAAAGAAACATGCATAGATTCTTCAATAACTAAAATTCTTTTGTTATATACTCTATAAGCTTTGCTATGATTAGAGTATCCTATAAATATTCCTTCATCGATTTAGAATCAAATTTGTCCAAATTATCTTTTGTGTTCAATATAAAGCATTTACAACCAAAACCTTAAAATAGGAAACTTTAGGAATTCTATTATAAAACAATTCATAAGTTGTTTTCTTTAAAATAGGTCTTAATAAAACTCTATTTTGAACATAACATGTCAGATACAAATTTCTACCAAAAATACTTTGGTAAATTACTATCACATAACATGGTTCTAGCACATTCTTGTAAAGTTCGATTCTTTCTTTCTACAACTCCATTTTGTGGAGCTGCTCTAGGAAAAGAAAAAGTGTGAGAAATACCATTTTATCACGAGAAATTTGTAAAAGTTTATTTTCAAATTCTCCTCCATGATCACTACATATAGTAATTATAGAAAGAGATTTTTGATTTTGAATTCTTTTACAAAAGATAGAAAACTCATTAAAAGCATCATTTTTATGTTTAAGAAATATTATCCATGTAAATCTTATAAAATCATCAATAATTACAAATACATATCTACTTCCATTTAAAGATGCTATTCTAGAAGGACCAAAAGATCAATATGAAGTAATTCTAGTGGTTTACTTATAGAAATTATATTTTTAGGTTTAAAAGAAAATTTATGCATTTTTCCTTGTTGACATGCATCACAAAAATTATCTTTATAAGAAAGCTTAGGTAAACCATTTACGAATCATTTTAGAAATCTTAGAAATATGTTTAAAGTTAACATGATCAAAATATTTATGCCATAAAATAGAATCATTAGTAGATGCAATAAGACAATGTTCATTAGAAACATTATCTATAGATAAAACATATATATTATTTTTCTAGGACCTTTATATAAAACAAGAATCCAATCATTGTCATAAATTAAGCAAGATTCTTTTTCAAAAATGATTTTAAAACCTTTATCACAAAGTTGACTTATACTAAGCAGATTATGTTTAAGACCATCAACTAATAAAATATTATTAATGATAGGTTTATTAGGATTACCAACAGTTCAATACCGATCATCTTTTCTTTATTGTTATCCCCAAAAGTGACAGTACCACCATCCTTGTTTTGAAAAGACGATAATAATTGCATATTTCGGTCATATGTTTAGAGCAACCGCTATCTAAAATCTACCTATCTTTCTTTGGTACCTGAAATGATAAACATTTACAACTTTGGTACCCATTTTATGTTGGGTCCATAAAATTAGTCTTTAGGAAACCAAACCCATGAAGAGTTTGATTTGCCTATATAGTTAGTTGATAAACAAACATCTTTAATAAATGTAGAAATATAAATCATTTTCTTTAAAGAGGTTAATTCTTTAGGCACCCAAATAGATAAGTATTTTGATTTCTTTTTACATAAAATATTATTTCCAATATTTTGTTCATCCAATTTTGAATATGATTTTACAAAAGTAGTTTTCTTAGAAATATTTTTATCAACATGAAAACCCAAACCTTTTGTCTTTTGAGATTCTTTTGATATGAAAGTAAATTTTAAGATTTTCTTTACCTTTATTAAATTTACTAACATTTAACCATATATTATCATATTTTGATTTAATAGAAGAAATATCTTTATCTAAAACATTAATTTGAATTTTTAAATCATTACATTCTGATTTTAGATAAACATTCTCATTAGTCAAAACATGATTTTCTTTAAGTAAAATTTATTTTCCTCTTTCAATTTAATTTCTTGAAAATTATAATTATTAGAGGAATTTAAATCAGAAATATCATCTAATAATCTTTTATTTTCACCTTTAAGAAAATTATGTGAAACTTTTAATCTCAAAAAGTTTCATATAATTCATTGAATGCATCTAAAAGTTCTTCATTGTCATTTACCTCATCTTGTGCCATAAAGCACATATGAGCGCTTTCCTTTTCCTCAATTTCTTCATCCGAAGACGAATCATCACTATCATCCCATGTAGCCGCCATAGCCTTTCTTTTCTTATTACTTTGAGTATTGTTATAATTGTTGAAGTAATTTGATTTTTGCTTATTCTTTAACAATAGACAATCTTTCTTCACATGTCCTGGTTTGTTACACTTGAAACAAACAAGTAAGTTATTTGAATTTGAATTCTTGGATTTAAACTTACCTTGTTTAATAAATTTTCGAAACTTGCGTGCAAACATGCTCATTTCTTCTTCTTCATCATCCGAATCTTCTTTATCGGAAGTAGTATTGAATGCAAGTACTTTCTTGTTCTTTGTTTCATTTTCACTTTTTCTATCTTCAATTTGAACCTCATAAGCCATTAGATTGCTAATGAGATTTTCCACCGTTAGAGTTGATAAATCATTTGCTTCCTCTATTGCGGTAACTTTCTTTTCCCATTGTGGAGAGAGTGAACGGAGTATCTTTCGTATCATTTCCACTTGAGTGTATACTTTTCCAAGACCGATGAGAGAATTTATAATGTTGGTGAATCTTGTAAACATTTCTCCAATGGCCTCGTTTTCCTTCATTTTGAACAATTCGAACCTGTATACAAGAATAGAAATTTTAGATTCTTTAACCTTATTTGTACCTTCATGAGTTACCTCGAGTGTGTGCCAAATATCATATGCAGATGTGGCCGTTGACACTCTGTTGAACTCATTCTTGTCAAGTGCACAGAACAAGGCATTCATTGCTTTAGAATCCAAATTTGCGTTGTTCCTTTGAGATGTAGTCCATTCCGCGAAAGGAGTAGTTGGCTTCTCATATTTAGTTTCCACAACATTCCAAAGTTCGTAGCCAATTGATTGAAGGTAGATTTTCATTCGGCACTTCCAGTAGTTGTAATTCAAGCCATCGAACATTGGTGGACGATTGGTAGAATGTCCTTCCTTAAATTGTGAAGTTGAATCAAAAGTTGATGCCATCTTTAACCTTGCTCTGATACCAAATGTAGGATCGCTGATCTAACACACTAAAATACTAGAGGGGGGGTGAATAGTGTTCTTTAAAAAAATTATGCAAAATATATTATAAATTGCAAATAAATATAGCATCAATCACAGAAAATCACAAGCACAAACGAGAGATTTTATACTGGTTCCACCTCTCCGGTGTACATCCAGTCCCCAAGCAAATCCCGCTTGAGATTTCCATTATGATTTTGAAAAATAATTACAAAATCAAAAAGCAAACCTGACCAATTTGCAAGACCATGCAAATTACACACAATCTCTACACCAAGAGATCAACACCTCTCAAAACCCGAGAGAGAACTTTTCTTGAATCAACAACAACAATTCCTATAAGCCTTGATGTATTGTGATGTGTAGCAGTGGCTTAGGAATCTTTTTAATCTCAGGAAAATTCCCAAGTAATTTGTATGTAGGATTAATCTCAAAGGCAAAAACCAGTGAATACTTTTTGTCAACTTTTTCTCTCTTGAGAATGTTAAAAACTTAAAGCTTATGAATAGGGAATGGTTACTTGATTTCTGAACTTGTAACCTATTTATATCCCTTTGAAAAGACACTTTTTCAACCAAAGAAACGGATATAAACGGCTAAAAATAGTCACAAATTTAAAACCTGAAAAGTCAGAAAACTGTATATGTAGTCGACTAATACTCATAGTAGTCGACTACTCTGAGTTAAAACAGACTCTGTTAATTCAGAGTTTTTCTTAGTAGTCGACTATAATATGCATAGTAGTCGACTATAATATGCATAGTAGTCGACTATAATATGCATAGTAGTCGACTATAATATGCATAGTAGTCGACTATAATATGCATAGTAGTCGACTATAATATGCATAGTAGTCGACTATCTTGTAATTTTACAGAATCTTAAAAATGTCAAAGTCTTAAGTAGTCGACTACTATTCTAATTAGTCGACTATTAAGAGATGAAAATGATATGAATTGCAATATTTTTAGACTTATTAACTATAAACTCTAATGGTTAACATAGGGAATTTCTATTGTTAACCAACACACTAAGCATGTGTTAGTGTGTTCTAAAAGTGTGTGTGTGTGAGTGATCAAGGCTTGTTCAAATTTTCTAAGTAAAGAAGATATATAAAGAAAATTACATTGAGCTTTTATTTTCAATACTTCACAATGCCTTGAACTCATCTTGTACTTGTCCACATATCAATATCTGCATTGACAAGTTAGCGTATATAAATATAACACACATAATATAAATTGTTATCATCAAAGCAGTATCTTTGGGGACAAGATATCCAACACGAATGTCAAACTCTCACAAGGCCATTCGGAGGCTCGATGGTTCTTGATAAAAGATCCTAGGAGTTTCACAAGTGAGGATTAAGTGAGTGACTAGGTTCCATAAGTGAAGATTCAGAGAGTGATTAGGCATCGTCTATTTTCCTCTTTCCTTTATTTTCTTGTTTGCTTCTTTGTATCCTTCCGTTCCTCAACCATCTTGTAGTTTGAAGAACTAAAAATTGCTTGTAAGAAGAAGGATTTATGATCAATAGAAGAATGAAGTCTTTGTGAAATTGTTCCTCCTTGTATGTTTGATTGCTGCATGATTTGCCTCTTCAAAGTTCACTCACTCTTGAATTAGGATAGAGCTCAGGCTTGGTGTGTAGGCGAGGATCGTCAAACAAGGTTTGCCAAGTGAAGTTCACCATAAATTGGGCAAAGTTTGTTTAATTTTGGGTCTTGGGTGAAGTTCACTGATCTATTAGTGAAGTTCATTGGACATTTGGGCAAAGTTTGTTTAATTTTGGGTCTTGGGTGAAGTTCAGCGATCTATTAGTGAAGTTCATTGGACATTTGGGCAAAGTTTGTTTAATTTTGGGTCTTGGGTGAAGTTCAGCGATCTATTAGTAAAGTTCATTAGACATTTGGGCAAAGTTTGCTAAAGCGTATAAAAAGACTACTCATCTTCTTCTTCTTCACTTTGCCTTCAAAAAGCCTAAACTCTTAAATCTTCAAAACTTTCAAGACTTCTTCAACTCCAATGGCTCCCCGTCGTCAATTCATCAAGAGAAAGCAAGTCGCTGGTGGATCTTGCTAGCCAAACCCCACCGCTGCACCACCACAACTAGAGATGGTATCGGGTAAGATTTCAAAAACCCATCTTTCTAAGCCCCGCCATTAATGGTAAGACTATGGTCACTAAAGTGTTGCTTAATGGTCTCGAATAGTGCTTTAAAGCTCTCTGGCTAGCTTCACGGTCAACGGTGAGGTTTGATCGACCGCGTTCAGTTGTGAATCTTAGCTTCCCCGGTGACGGTAAAGCTTTGACAGTTGTCATCAATGGTGCTTCTCAAGGAAAACTTTGCTTGTTGGGCGAGGTTCGTTAGCTTTTGGCTTCTGGGTGAACTTCATTCTTTAGGCAAGTTCGCTGTTTTAGCCTGTTTGACTTTTGAACGAACTTCGCTTGAGCAAGGTTCACTAATTCAGCTCGTTTGGGCTTTTGAGTAAGCCTCGCTATTGAGCTGAGGTTCACCAATGCTAGGGCGAGCTTCGCCTAGGCTTGTATCACTTAGCCAGTTTTCTTGGTTTTGTGGTGAGCGAACTTCACCTATGAGCGAACTTTGCTGGAGTATAAGCCTAGTGAGCTTTGCCCATACGCCAAACTTAACACTTAGTTAAATTTTGAGCTGAGTCATTTGACTTGCTTTTCTTTCTCTTTGCAGTTCCTCTACCTGATACGACCATTAGCCGATGCAACCATTTTGGCCATAGTGGGACTCCGGATTCGATAACACTGCATGTCTTCAGGTGTCACATCCCTCTTTCTATGAGGAGAGTAGGCAGGAACGGGTAGATGCTATCAGTCCAGGCAGTGCTGCCATCTTGAGGAAACTTATAACTGATGCAAATTCTCTATCCTTGAGGAGGATCAGTCTGAGGAGCCACACTTTCTATTTGGTGATGGTAACCCAGATGTCAACCCCATATTCAACCTGGCGAAGGAAAACTTTGCTTGTTGGGCGAGGTTCGTTAGCCGTTTTGGAACAAACTTCGCTTGAGCAAGGTTCACTAATTCAGCTCGTTTGGGCTTTTGAGTAAGCCTCGCTATTGAGCTGAGGTTCACCAATGCTAGGGCGAGCTTCGCCTAGGCTTGTATCACTTAGCTAGTTTTCTTGGTTTTGTGGTGAGCGAACTTCACCTATGAGCGAACTTTGCTGGAGTATAAGCCTAGTGAGCTTCGCCCATACGCCAAACTTAACACTTAGTTAAATTTTGAGCTGAGTCATTTGACTTGCTTTTCTTTCTCTATGCAGTTCCTCTACCTGATACGCCCATTAGCCGATGCAACCATTTTGGCCATAGTGGGACTCCGGATTCGATAACACTGCATGTCTTCAGGGGTCACATCCCTCTTTCTATGAGGAGAGTAGGCAGGAACGGGTAGATGCTATCTGTCCAGACAGTGCTGCCATCTTGAGGAAACTTATAACCGATGCAAATTCTCTTTCCTTGAGGAGGATCAGTCTGAGGAGCCACACTTCCTATTTGGTGATGGTAACCCAGACGTCAACCCCATATTCAACCTGGCGAAGGAGCGGTGGTATTACACCCAAGGGGATCAACACTTCTATCTATCGGTGATGGAACAACACGTGTCGCTCATGTACTTGCAACACACGACCATCCTCTGTATAATGGCATTCTCCATCACCTGTAACCAGAACATTGTGATGGTAGGCCAGTTAAAATAGGAAGGGGTTCTTCAAAGAAGGACGTTATGAAATCAACGTACTTGGCCTTCTCCTAGGTTTCATTAAGGAGAATGCTCCAGCAAATGAGATACCCATGATCATCAATGTATTCGACAACCAGCTTGCCAAAATCAATGGGCAATACCCATAGGAGGATGCTAGATTCTCGGGTTAGATTAAGGCTATAGAGTCGAAGTGGTGGGCAAGGATGGTAGAATTTTCCCTCTCCACTTTTGAGGAGAGACTGATGGACCTAGGACTTTACTCCGCTGGGCGAGCTTCTAAGTATGGTGTTGAGATCTGCGTGCCAATGTTATATAGCATTCTCGATTTGTATAATGCTAATACAAATACTTTTTCACTTTGGTAGGGGAGGTTGGAGTAGCCCCGCATGAGATGTATGAAGTGTCTCGGTTGTCGATGGGGGAGCGGTTGTATGAAGAATTCTTCCCCAGTAATACTGAATTGAGAAGCATCCAACCTCATGCTCATGTTGTCGAGACATTTCCGCAACCGGTATGCTATTTACACATCTGCCATCAGACAATTGCGAGTGCTGCCTATGGTCTTCATGTCACTCATGTGCCCCGGGCCAAATACCTCTTCAGGAATGTGAGCAAGAAGGGGAAGGTGGATCCTATTTTAAAAGCTCCAGTCTTGACATAGAGAATTAGATCTTCAAGCATGGTCCGACAATCCACATCGCTGATTTGACCGAGTGTGGATTTAGAGCGGGGGACAAGTTCAAGAGCTTCCACCATCAAGCGGAAGAGCCTATCTCTGCTCAAGCTTTGCTTGCGGGCTTCCATTCAATCTGGTTGAAAGGATGTGTAGTGCCATCTCGACCAAAGTACTGCATTTTCATCAAGGTTCTATACCCGACAGCATTACTTGCTCATGGGTATAACTTAGCCTTGCTCCCAAAAATTATTAGCTGCCTTCATCATGGATTGAGAGAGCTAACAAGGGAGTATCTAAATTAGAAGGAAGGTTGTCTGAAAGAAGAGGTGCCTAATCCGAGGGTGAAATTGTTGTATACCTATTTGATGATATGGTATACGTTCCACTGTTCCTCTCTTATATCGGCCGCCACTAGGCGTGAGGTCTTGTTATTGCAATAATACGAGACCTCAAACTGGAGAGTCAAGTATTCTATAAGGATTCATAAGATTGTTTGAAACAAAGATGAATACTGCCTCTACTGCTGCTTTCCCGACATCCCTGAAACTACATTTAGTGATGAGTTCCAGGATGACCTTGTAGCTGAGGGATTTACTTGCCTAACTAGTGATTATTTCAACTAGTTAGTGAATATCAAGCCTGGACATCTTGTCGCTCAATTGAATGGGACCGAGTGCAACATCGAGCCCTAGTTCCCTTGCCACTTCGCACGACAATTTGGGTATGACCAACTCTATATTGGTAATCCCAAAACCAAGTTGCGACATTCAGGAGTTTAGTAGATGGTGCTCGTGCTTGGTATTATTTCACCACAGGATGCCCATGTGCTAAGTTCATGATGCCCCACAAGACTCCTAACAGTTATATGACTTTAGGGTTTGCAAGTGGTATAGCATTGTGAACATCACCAGCGGACTCTTCAAAATAAACAAGACCAACGTAAAGTGGATCATCCAAAAGTTTAAGGAAGGTCCTAAGAAAGGGAGCAAGAGTAGAGCGCCTGGACTCTATGAATACCTTGCTGGGGTAGGGCGAGGAGAGCACGCAGACGACGAAGATGAGTCGTACGTGCTAGTTGAGCAGTCGCCTCCGCGTTGGCCCGTTAGCATAAGTATACGAGAGTTGTCATCTTGTCATGAAGCAACAGGAGGGAACATTCATGGGAAGAGGATATGACAGCATCCGTGTTCTCCAAAATAGCCCAAGTGCGAATGCTTGGAATTGCCGGTGAGGGAGAAATCTCCTGAGACTACAACACACAATCCAATGGTCGAGTCTGCGGCCGCCTTAGGTAAGTTTCCTTTTGTACCTTCATTTTGCTTCAATGAATATGCATTCTAGTGTCTTGTACTTTTGTTCACAGGTGACACATCTGTACCACCAGATTGGACAGATTCAGGGGGAGTGGAGATAGTGGATTATGACTTTGATGATTATCTCGATGATCCCTATGATACTGGTGAAGCGGGCAGATCTTCTCACATCCCAAGTATGAATTTGTCCACTGGGGTGGTACAGTCACTTTAGATTGATGACTAACACTCCCTCTATTTCCCTTTGTAAAAACTAAACCTAAACCGGGAGTCAATATGACTGACTTTCGTGCCTACTCCCGTCATCGAGTCTTCGATTCCCATTGAGGAGTTAAGAATGTCTAAGACTACCGGGGATGCGATAATTTCTGAGCTCCCTAAAGAAGCTAAACCGAGGGTCGATCCTGAGCCCGAGCCTCAACTAAAAAAGAGAGTGAATCTGAAGTTGTGGTTGAGAAGTTGGCAGAAGCTAAAGTTGTTGCTATCGGTGATGAGCATGTAATCATGGTTACAATGACAACAATGATTGTATAGCTATCTGAGCCTTTGGTTGTGCCAATCCAGGCTACTCCCATGCTTGTTGACGTTTTAAGTATGTTGGCTTCGCTCGCTCCATTCTTCATACTACCCGGGGTCAACTCCTGATGACTTTAGCTGCTCCTGCTACAACTAAGGCCTTAGTCATTGTAACTGAGGTGAGCTCATCGAGGCAAGCGGCGATTGATATTTCTTCCTCTCTAGACTCTGATGATTTAGTTGAGTCAGAGATTTAGATTTTGATTGAGAATCTAATGAGGCTTTTTAGTCGAAGTGTTGAGGAGGCTCTGGCTGGTGGTAAGGGCTTATCTGCCTACACTAGCCACTTTTTTACAGAGTTAACTTGATATTCTCGTGTCGGCTGCTAGAGCTGGACGTGTTGAGCCGTATTACAAGATGATTGACCAAGTGAAACTCCACCTTTTACAGTTGCAAAACCTTCTCGAGGATAATATCACTGTTGTTACAGAGATCGATTTTCAACGTCTCATGGTGCAATGCCATAGACTTGAGGAGACGGCTCGGAAGGAGATTGAAGAAGTCAATCAAAGTCTGAGGGAATTGACCACTCGCCTTGCCCTTATCGATGATGAAAGTGCACAAGTCGCTGACGCCATTTCTAATAGGCAAGCCACCATTGATGAGGCTAAGGGTATTATAGCTGAAGCACAGGCCAAGTTATAGGCGGCCCAAAAGAAAAAGGAGGAGCTCGAGGCCAGGTATGTGGAGTTAGCTTGTGAGCGAGCTTAGAGGACGGAGCGCTTGAGGATGGAACAAGCCCGATTGGATGCAATCGATGTTCAATCAGTTCCAGTTGACCCAGAGGCTCTGAGGGAATAAGGTATGAAGGGGGCCATTGACGTGCGGGAGGCTGGAATGGCCAAGTGCTTTGAGAACCTCAGGTCTTTGTTCCGCCAATAATTTGGCCTACCTTCATGTTGCATGTTTTGACCTTGAGCAAACTACCTATAATAGTTTAGCTCTTTTTGGTAGCAATTCAATAAAGAATTTGATTTTGATTTTAAAGTCAAACGATGGATTTAAAGTCAAACGATGGAGGTGTAATGTTAACATATTGTATGCAATCTAGAATTGTTAACGACTCTGAGGGGAGAGTGATCGAGTTTTGGGATTCAACTTGCCTATATAAAGAGAGGAGTCAATGGAGGTTTAATGTTAACTAATCAATGGCATAAACTGACAAAGGTGTGATGCTAACATATCAGGTTTGTAGAACAGGTACTTTTTAGAGGTGTAGTGTTAACATAACAATACTAAGGAGTTTGATAGAGGTGCAATGTTAACATGTCAAATAAAATGACAGACACAGGTGTAATGTTAACCGGTCCATTTCAAGGAGGTCCAAGGGACAATTACCGTTATGAAGTTTAATGTTAACCTAATGGTATGAAAGATTGATAGAGGTGTAATGTTAACCGATTGATTTTAGAGGGGTGACTGATAGAAGTGTGGTGTTAACAGTTGAGTCCAAAGAAGTGCGAACCGTTTAGAGATGTAATATTAACATGACGGTGGTAAAAGATACCTAAAGGGAAACAGAGGCATGATGTTAATTTAATGACTTATTGGGGAATTTTGAGCCGGGATCAAACTTGGATGGTTCGCGGCTTTGGTGGAGAAATTATTCTCAAGGTTAGAGGTGAAAGTTTAAACATGGTTGATAACTCTGTGGGGAGATGGAAAGGCTCAATTCAAGGGTAATATTTGTTAAAAATTTCCATTAATTGGTGTCATAAACCTGTTACCATTTGGGTCGTTCAGGCTTATGCCCTATTTGAGTAGAATGTCTATCCACAATAAACGGGCCTTCTCATTTGGGTTGAAATTTACCTTTAGTCTTGTGTGTCATTACCCTAGGTCGACGAGCAGCCAAGACCAAATCTCCTTCTTTGAAAGATTATTTTTTGACTCTTCTATTGAAGGCTCTTGATATGCGAGACTGGTACATCTAGATTCATTGTTGACCTTTAAGTCTCCACTCGTCCAGCGCATCTAGTTCTTGAAGATGCCTTTGATGATGTTCTTCAGTCATCATCTTCTCCATGAGAGCGGTTCCCAATGATGGAATTTGGATTTCCATTGGTACTATAGCTTCGCATCTGCATACCAAGGAGAAGGATGTAGCGCCCATAGGAGTGCGGACCATTGTTCGATAGGCCCAAAGACACTCTCCAAGTTTCTCATCCCAATCTCGTTTGTTAGAAGAGATGAACTTTTTAAGAAGTTTTATGATGGTCTTGTTGAATGCTTCGGTCAGACCATTAGCAACCGAGTTGTATGGCGTAGAAGTCACGTCCTGAATTCTAAACTTATTACGGGATTTAAATAACAGCCGACTAATGAATTGAGGACCGTTATCATGGACAATCCTCCGGGAGACGCTAAATTGATAGATGACGTGGTGTTTTAAGAACTTAACCATGTTGGTTGTTTTGATTTCTTTGAGTGGGATGGTTTCGGCCCACTTGGAGAAATAATCAGTAATGGCCAGGATGAATCGGTGGCCTTTGGTGGACGGCTACTTGGCTTGATGATATCCATTCTCCACATCTCGCACGGTCATGAGGTTACAGTCAGATGTAACTCTTCCGGGGGTTGGTGTAAGAAGTCTGAATGGAATTGACATGCACGATATAGCTTGGCATAATCCACTTTGTCTACAATCATCATCGGCCAATAATAACCTAAGTGACAGAGTCGAACCTAGAGTTTACGTCCAGGTTAATAGGCTCCACATGTGCCATTGTGGGCTTCTTTGGGTGCTTCTTGAGCTTTACTTAATGACAGGCATCTAAGAAGTACGCCGTCAAACAATCTGCGATACAATGTTTGTGTGGCAGAGTCAGAAAAGAAGTGAGGCGCTCTCCTTTAGACGGAAATTGCTTATTTCGGATTGTCAGGCAATATGCCTTATAAGGTGTAGTCAACGATTAGGTAACACTAGTCATTAGGTTTGAAATCCCCACGTGAATTATGGATCTCATATTCCCACTTAATCTGGTTGATGATTAGTTTAGAATTGTACTCAGCCACGTTATTAGAACATGGCTTGATCAATGAATAAGCTCGGGAAAGGATATGACCATGGGGAGCGATGAGCACTATCCCCACACCTACGATGACAGCTCCTTCATATCCCTGTAACAATGCGCCGTCAAAGTAAAGGTTCCACACTTGGTGGTCAGAGATGACATTCAACACGAACACCTCATCTATAATGTCCTCATAGCGATTGGAAGACTTAGGGACAAGAGATCTGCGAGGAAGTCTGTGATTACTTGTCCCTTAGCCACTTTTAGGGTACGAATGTCATATCGTAAAGAAAGTAGTATTGCCCATTTTAAGCCTAGAATTCAGAGATCCTGGCTTTATCATGAGTCCCTGTAAAGGGTTAACTCTTGAAATGACATGCATGATTTGACCAGTCAGGTCCTATCTCATTTTCTGGATGGCAAAGACCAGAGCTAGACATTCCTTTACGATGATTGTAGCGATGTTCAGTGCTGATCATGGTTCGCTTAAGTAGTCCTTGGCTTGTTCATGGCCTTCGTCACTCTTTTGAGCAAGAACTACTCTGAGAGAGTGGTCCATGGTCCTGACATAGAGTAAGAATGGCTTGCCTGATACTGGAGTGGCGAGAACAGGTAGCTTCATGAGATATTCTTTAATCTCGTCAAAGGCTTTTTAACAAGTGTCATCCCAGACAAATGAAACGCCTTTGTTCAACAACCTTTGAAAGGGTTGGCATTTGCCGGATAGATTAGCTAAGAACCTATGGATGTAGACTAGATGCCCTTATAAACCTCTAAGTTCTTTGAGATTTCTCAGAGGTGGCATCTCTTGGATTGCTTTGACTTTTTCTAGGTCGATGTGTATTCCTTTGGACGTGATAATAAACTCTAGAAATTTACTCGATGATACCACCGGGAAGGACTTCACCGAGTTCATTCTGAGTTAATGCTTACACATAATTTCAAATACCATTGTCAAATAATTGAGCTGATCCTCTTTATGGCGGTTTTTGACTGCGAACTCGTCAACACAACATTCAACCATTTTACATAAGTGTTAGTAAAAGATTGTACTCATTGAATGTTGGTACGTAGATCCAGCATTTTTTAGGCCGAAGGGCATCACCGTATAGCATTACACCCCAAACGACATTCGGAATGATGTATGTTTCTCATCTTCCGGATGCATCGTGATTTGATTGTATCCGGAGAATCCATCGATGAACGAAATCCTCTCAAACCCACATGTATTGTCAATCATGACATCTGCAATAGGGAGAGACATTACATCTTTTGGGCAAGCTAAATTGAGATATCTGAAATCAATGTAGATTCGGTTCTTCCCATTTTTCTTTGTCATGATGACAATGTTGGCCACCAAGTCTGGGTGCTAATCTTCACAGATGAAGCCACATTCAATAAGTTTACAAAATTCTATTTCAATCTGTTGTATCAGTTCAAGATGAAAATGTCACTATTGTTATTTGACCAGCTTAACACTAGGGTCAATATTCAGACGATGCACGGCCACATTCGAATCTGCTTGGCCATATCGTAGTAGCTCCAGACAAAGACGTCAATATATTTTAGGATGAGATATATAAGTTTATCTTTTTTAGCTGGTGATAAACTCTCACTAATGAAGATGGGTTTTACATTAGTGTCATCTGTCACGCCCCTCCTGGAGGTACATAAAAATTGGGCATGACCCGTCCATAATAAGAAGGGTCGACCTGCTCAATCTTTACGTACTTCCCAATATATATGTACAATGATACTGAGGAGCGAAAATAAAGCAGCAAACAAATACATACAACATCTAGAATCACAAGGTTGACAATAGAGTCCATAGTATACAGAATAGAAGAAAACTAGACGGAACATAAAATAGTACAAGTCTGATAATAGCTACAACATTAGTACATGTTTGATAAGCCAAAAATACTACAAAAGTAAGTACAAATTAACTCCTACATAGATAAAGTAAGTACAAATTAACTCCTACTTTGATCTTTCTCTGGAGCTAATCTTCAAGGTCAGGGTCTATGATTCCCTTTGTCCCTAACCGTATGTCATGCTAATGGATAAACAACAGGGTGAGCCTAAGGCTCAATAGGCAACCGTAAAAATCTCGGGTACAACTCAAGGGGATAAATGAAAGGAATAATCATAGATATTTTGATGAACGAAGGGATCAACATGAAGTTACCATACTTATATCATGATCATTGATCGAAATTGAATAACATGTCAATATGAACAGTCGAAGTCTAATATTGAGGATTCCACACTCCCCAATCATGGGATAATCAATAAACCACGTATGCCTTTATACACCCACCGGTGAGCGTCCTCACACAGGGCACTTGTCCCCACCGGCACCCATTACTATTACCACCCACTGGTGAAGCTTGCTTCACACAGGGCATAATCCATGAATATAGACTATCAATCATCAACAAAGAAAATATTACTATCATACTCAATAGTCGAATCATCGAAGCAAGTCGAATTGCTACATTATAATCATTCAAAGGATATTAACAGTATAAAACCATGATAAACAATATTGGAAGTAGCAATGACTAAGCAATCAACAAAGAGCCCACGCATGAAGTGAATCAATAGGAATATTATGAAAGTGATTAGATATACGACTGAGCATGGGAAATTAACTCGCAGAAATTTTAAGAAAGTATTCAATCGAACTCTCAAGGAATTGTGAGGAAACAATGAAAGGTTACCTACATATAATATTCATAAGGAAGGAAACAACCGATCCTCAAGAATTTGAGAGTGAGTAAAGAAATATTACCGACATGTAGGGCATTGGTCAATCAAAATAGAGCATAAAAGAAACTCATAATAATTGTACAAGTATCAATTTCATAGTGATCTCATCAAGTGATACTGGTAAATGAGTAATTATTATGCAAAAGGAAATGTGTCCAATGACACGGGTCAATATGCAAAGATTTTCAATCGATAACTTCTAAAATATAGATATTCACACAACTGAAGATTAGGAATCCAATGAACAAATTTGCATAGAAAAAGGATCCAATAGTATGAGAAAACAAGGGAATGGTTACCTACTGATTGTATCGGGTTTCTCTGGACCAACGAATGAATCCATGATCCTCTGTCCTATACACACATACATGTATATCCATGAGATTCTAAATAACTACGTCTTTTATTATCATTATTTTCTAACTTATATCATGGTATAAGCTACACTCTAGATGGTTACATCTAATACCTATAATATGCACAACAACAAAAGTAGTGTACATGCAGCAGTTTGGGATGGATGAATGGTAGAGCAATCGATAACCAAAATGCATGAAACTAGTGTCATATGACTCTAATATGAGTCTACTTTATGAATATGTAAAATTTATGTCAATGCATGGTACATAGCAATAGTTATGCTCTCAGCAAACTGTGCATGTCAAGACTACAGCAGCAAAATAGAGATTGCAATCTGAAATGATTAATTCATTTCGGGTAATTAACATCATGTAAATGAGGTAATATTTGGCATACAAGTAATATAATGGATTAGCTTCCAAATGCCATGAGTTTCATCGAATTAGCATTTTTGTAATGCTAGTTACATGTAAAATAACAAAAGGGGTGCAGACTGGAATTGCCAGTACACATGCAATCCATTAAAACTAGGGTTAGACTTATCAAATGTCATCCAAATTAACTCAAAATTGACTGATATGAAAGATGATTGAGTTTAGTTCTGTGAACAGAAAGAATTTCATGCATGCAAGGGATATAATGAGAGTTATGCTCTCTGAAGTGAACCTATCTCCAGCAGTCTGTTTCAGACACATGCATCCATTTATTCTAAGAATTCGAGATAGAAAATGGTATCCAATATTGACCAAACTTTGTTCAAATCAAAGTTACCTTAGTCAAGATTTTAAAATAGAAATGTTCACATAAAAAGGATATTCCTAGTGAAAGTTATAGTCAAAATACTAACAGGGTGTCCTGCAGTAATTCTCTGCACGAGAATTATGTTACAAACTGACATGCAACCCATGTATACATGCAAGAACGGATTTTTAAGCATAACCAGAGCCATGAAACCTCTATAAATGACATGCAAGAGTAATCACACAGCAAAATTATATTTTTATACTTTAAATGCATCAAGATAATGACTTTACTAGCATAGAAGACTTGTATGCTCATAAATCACCTTCCACCTTACATGCAAGCCTTGTTCATATCAAATAACTCATGCATGTCAATGAATCTAACTTATTTTCATGTAAATCTACATCTAAAATAAACAAAAAAGAGAAGTTTTGGTTGGATTAATACTGTTGATGTATAGAATCACAGTCACTAATCTCGTGTGAGCTTAGTTCTTAAGAGAGCGGAGTCCGCCTTCCCTTCTTATATCCAATGGCGTTGCACCGACCAGGGGTTCACCTGCGGCGAGAGAATATCTGTGGAAGAGGTGGAGTTGGGATCTCCGGTGGTTCCTCCGACGGTTAAGTTAGTAAGGGGAAGAGAGCAAAAAATATGGAGAGGAAATTCACTGAGAAGGATCGCTTACTTGCTTCGTGGAACAGTTCGCTATTTATACCTAGGGTTTGGGGGTACTTTCATCTTTCTATCTGATAGGAGACAGCTGAGGGGTGAGCCCTCTCTTCCACGTGGCAGCTAGTAATTGGATGAGGGTCTGTCCATGTCGGCCACGCTAGCTGCCTTTACAGATGTCAAGTGATGAGTGGATTTAAGAGTTAGTGTTGTTCATTCACCATTAATGAGATGGGATTGGCGGCGTCCGCAGCCGTATTAGTCTGAGGTACCTTAAATACTGTGAGAGATGGAGGAGTTAAGGGGCTGACAGTGCATTTAATGCGATGTTGATGGATTGTCGGGATTGGATTTTAGATAACCGTCATTTAGGTGGAGGAAAGCACGTAGGAGGAGAGAGTTGGGAGTTGAGACTGAAGGGTCGACTCGCACGGCCTCTCGAGTCGTTTACAAAAGAGGGGTTAGCCGAAAGTACGACTAGTATTGCTTTTCACATCGTCCGAGGGGACTAATAGTTAAAAGGCGGCGACCAGTAGTCTTCTGTGTCGCCCAGGGGGACAAGCGACTTGAGAGGAGTAGCCTCGAGGCAATTGATTGGTTGGGCGGACGACTAGTACCGGCTTTCGCGTCGTCCGTAGAAGAGAATTGTTGAGGGGCCGACAAACACCGCCTTTCGCGTCGGTCATGGTGATAGTCGTCCATCGCGACTTGGTTCGAATAGCAAGTGCAGGGCGGTTCAGTTAGATCTGACGCGGAGGCTCGGATCGTCCCGAACTAATGTGATGGGAAATAAATGATTACCTCCTAAGTTGCAAGTATACAACCTTGATCAAGTTATAGTATTTAAGATTATCGATCCCACGAGGAACGGAAAGTAGGAAGAGTTTTGTTCAAGTTTTGGTTCTCAAATTATGCGCAAGACAATTAGGAGTTTATGTACATGATGAAAGTGGTCATGAAAAGATTAGAGAGTGGATGTGGATTATGTGCAAATAAAAAGGAAATCGAGGAAGAAAATGTGTGTGGAGAGATTAAGAGTGTGATTGTGACAAAGTGCGAATAAATCAAAATGAAAGTGAAAATGGAGAGATAGAGAGTGAGAGAAAATAAGTGCAAAATAAAAGAAAGCAAGATAGAGAAAGAGGAGAGAGTAAAGGAAAATCAAAATCAAGAAAATAAGAAATCAAAGAAGTCAAAATCAAGAAGGCAAGATGAAGGATTCAATTAGAGATATGAAGGAATCTAGAATTGAATCCACTAGCTAATCTTACTTATAAGATATGAACCATTCTCTTTTATCACATTTCATTTTAGATTTATTAAGCATAGACTATCAAACCACTTAAGAAAAGCATAACCTATCAAATTATCACCTAAATGAAATCAATACTCATGAGGAGAATAACAACAAGATAGTAATCCTAGAATTCATAAGCATAACCTATCAAACCACTTAAGGAAAGCATAGACTATCAAATTCTTCTTCTATCGATTAGTTCTCTAGTTGATTAGCCTAAACATGATCTTTTTAAGCATAAGAGAGTGATTCACAAATATAAGAGAGAATTAGACTAGTTTCATGCAAAACTAGATCCCCACAAGAGGTTAGTTCCACATCTTTGGAAAATTAAAAGAAAGAAAATCAAGATGAGAGTAAGAGGAGGAGAATGAAAATTCAACTAATTACAAAAGAAAAGAAAAATAAAAGCAAAGAAAGAAAGAAAAGAAAATCTAAACTAATAGCAATGAAAGTAAATCTAATCTATGAATTAAAGACAAGACATGAAAGTAAATTGCATGGAATTAAATTGCATGAAAGTAAATTGCATGAAAGTAAATCTATTCTATAAAAAGAAAAATAAAAGCAAAGAAAGAAAGAAAAGAAAAATAAAAGAAACCCACAATTCCTAATTCATCTTCATCCTCCTTTTGGTCCTTGGACAAAGAGAAGGAAAAGGAAATTGAAGGGTGAAAAATTTTATTTATTGTGTAATAAAAGTTATAATTTTGGAAGGTCTTCTCCATTAAGAGTAACCCTCCTCACCAAATAGAGTTTTTACAAAATATTTCACAATCTCAAGCCCTCACTCTACCCCTCTATTTATAGATAACAAGAATCTCTCACAACCTTTGGATTTGCCTTGGCCCCAAGTAACACTCACAACCATAGGATTTAGGTTAGCCCCTAAATAACCCTCATAGCCATAGGATCTCTCCAAATAATCTAGACCATTGATTTAATTCTTGAGAGATGGGCTTTGTGGGCTTTATTTCTTTTATATTTAATTCTTTTAAAACTCTTGGGCTTCTCTTAAATGCTCTTGGGCTTCTTAGAATTTAACTTGGCGTTCAAATAATTGAATATATATCACTTAAATTCAGATTTCTATCATAACCTATTGCTGCTCATGAAATTTTGAGAATCTGGTAATTTGGATGGCTCCGTCTTGTCGAGATAGGTGATTTTCATATATAATATGTTGAATTCTGCTTCCCGGATTGAGAGATATCATCTTTTCTTTGCGGTTGACCATCCTGAGCACGAATTTGATTTTATTTTTTTCATATTTGATTTGATTCTCAATTGTAAGCTAAGTTATTAATAATTCTGACCAAGAAAGTGATGTGTGTTGAGATTTTGCTTCTAAACTTAGTCGTGGGCTTTGGATTTAGACATTAGGGCTTCATTAGAGATGTTTTGGGCTTGAAATAATCTTCATTTGAGCTCTTATTCAATAATACTCCATTAGCCTATAAATTAAGATAAAAGCAGTTATTAGCAGGATATTTATTCATATAAAATAGGTAATGAGGGTATAAATTTGTAATTAAAATGTGATAATCATAATGAACAAAAGTGTTCATTTGTTCTAACACTCGGGTCTTCCTCTTCAATCTTGAGTAGTGGTTATGACCATATGATTGGCCCCTTTCACTTGGAGTCAGTTGGAAGCGAGTGCAAGTGAAGTAGATAGGATGGCTCTGGTTGGCGATTTTGGAGAGAGTCTCGAACATTCTTATGATGGGGCGTGGTGATGTCGAGGCGGTTTTGGCCATTGGCGTTTCACCTTCGGGCTCAATGGTGGGCCCCTCACGAAGTAAATGAGAGGGCTTTCCTTCTTCGGCGGTGCCTCGGGGCACAGGCTTCAATATCGTCGTCGATCATGAATGTGTGCGGTGTTAATGGGCTACGTATAAATGTGGCGGTGAGGGAGAAGGAAGCTTTTACTCTCTCTCAAATACAAACTCCGCGATCTTCTGTAGTGATCTGGCATCTTCCATGGATTTCGATCGCCGAAAATAGCTTGATGAGTTTCACTCGAAGGTGACTTCGGTAGCGGATGAAATCTACTTTCGAAGTTTGGCGTCTCGAAGGGTTTCAAGTTGGAAGCCGGCGAAATCATCACGGTAATCGTCACTCTACGATAGTAGAGCCTCTACATCAAGCATCCGAATGTGGTCTCATGGGTGCCACTAGACCCATTCCTTCAAAAGTGTTCAAGAGTCGGTGTGTCTCGATGCAAATGAAGCCCAATTCAATTGCCATACCGGTCTCAGTATCAAAAATCCTACAGGGTCATGAAAGCACCCTAGTTGTTAAAGCTTCAAGGCTAGGTCCGACCATAGAAACTTCAAAGCGAGACTTCGTTCAAAGCGAGGCTTGATTGCAATACGAGGTTCGACGGTGAGCCGGAGTTCAATCGTAACGCAGGCTCGCACGCAGAAACTAAGCTCAGCCATATGATGAGATTCGCCCATAACACTTAAGTTTGACGAGGCTCACTTACAAGATCAAAGTTTGACGAGGCTCGCCCACAACATCAGTTTGGCGGTTCTCCATTCGTGACGAGGTCCAAGCAAATGGCTCTATCGCGACGAGGTTCGCCAAGTAGCTTAACCTCGCCATTCAACCGAGGTTAGCCCAAGTAGCGAACCTCGCCATTCAACCGAGGTTAGCCCAAGTAGTGAACCTCGCCATTTAACCGAGGTTCGCCCAAGTAGTGAACCTCGCCATTTAACCGAGGTTAGCCCAAGTAGTGAACCTCGCCATTCAACCGAGGTTCGCCCAAGTAGTGAACCTCGCCATTTAACCGAGGTTCGCCCAAGTAGTGAACCTCGCCATTTAACCGAGGTTCGCCCAAGTAGTGAACCTCGCCATTTAACCGAGGTTAGCCCAAGTAGTGAACCTCGCCATTTAACCGAGGTTAGCCCAAGTAGTGAACCTCGCCATTTAACCGAGGTTCGCCTACAGCAGTGAACCTCGACATTCAACCGGTTTCACGCAATGGGCTCGCCATCCAATCATTTAATATAAGGTTCGCTACGCAGCCGGGCTACCATCCAACCATTTCATCCGGAGGTCGCCCGCATCAGCCGCAAGCTCGCAATCCAACCAAAATGCATAAATGCATTCTAGCCGAGGTTCGCCAAACAAATGGGCTCGCCAAGAAACCGGTTCACTCAAATAGCGAACCTCGTCATTCAATCAAGGTTCGGCGCCAATAAGAGTTTAGGCTCGCCATCTAACGAAGCTCGCAGCCATAACAAAGAGCCAACGCCAATGGCCACTAAACCACGATAACCACGCTGGTTAAATGGTGGCACGCTATGCCCACTAACCCACGCTTGATGATTCTAGCATGATAGTTACATGCTTAAAGCCCAATAAATAGCCGTGAGCAGCTATGAAGAGGAGAATTTTGAACTTTTGGAAAACCCAGCACTTGCGCGCAAGAGAGATTGAGTTCTTCATCAATCATCAACAACTTTGTTCCCGATCGCCAACTGAAGCTGATCTCTACGGAGCATTGAGTGAAGCCTTCTTTCGCCACCAAGAACCCATATAAAGAGAAGTCAAAATCAATCTTCTTCCTCTCAGAATCGAGAGAGTGTGATTGTAATCTTTTTCTCAAAGTCAATCAAACAAAACTTTTCGACTCTACATGGTCGGGCCTTCATTATCCGCCGCTAGTTGGCGATTCGCCCCAAAGTGAGCTGTGACGAAATCATCCGTCAGAATCGGCGTAAGATGCGCCACTATCACCTTCATATGTCGGGGGAGTTCAAGGTCATCCTTGAGCTTCTTAAGTCGAACAAAAGGTGGAAAGATAGATTTGTCTGGGTCACAGGGGACGACTCCAATTTGGCGACTTGGCCGTAGCTGGCCAGAGATAAGGAGAGAGGCTTTGAACCCAAGCCCCGCCGAGGATGAGCGCATGTGAGTTGAAGCGCATTCTCGGTACATGGACCGCAGAAATGAGTGCTTTACTCGACAAGTTGGTTCTACTACTCATGGGATCTCATCAGCTTCCTCCCTGCCCCACGACAAGGCAAGAGCGCATAATGTGACTTTGGAGGCATGGCCGTAAGGATGGTCAGATTGATCTACCGAGGAAGAAGATCCCGAGGAATCCAAAGGATGTTGACTCGCAAGCCAACCGGTAATGACCGTAGCGGCCTCGTAAGAGGCTTCACCTCGCGCAAGGGAAGGTGGGACACCACCGCCTGGCCCGGGAGGGAGCATCACTCGTGCCACCGTGGGGTCATTGGCTTCGGGCGACTCTGCAGAAGAAAACTATCCGTGGTCCTCGAGGAGCTTGATGGCGAGAGAGCTTGGAGAACCCAATGGAGGCATGGTCGCCGAGTGAAGGTGAGGCCGGGCACCAACCATTTATAATTTTTGGAAGGTCTTCCATTAAGAGTAACCCTCCTCACCAAATAGAGTTTTACAAAATATTTCACAATCTCAAGCCCTCACTCTACCCCTATTTATAGATAACAAGAATCTCACAACCTTTGGATTTGCTTTGGCCCCAAGTAACACTCACAACCATAGGATTTAGGTTAGCCTCTAAATAACCCTCATAGCCATAGGATCTCCAAATAATCTAGACCATTGATTTAATTCTTGAGAGATGGGCTTTGTGGGCTTTATTTCTTTATATTTAATTCTTTTAAAACTCTTGGGCTTCTCTTAAATGCTCTTGGGCTTAGAATTTAACTTGGCGTTCAAATAATTGAATATATATCACTTAAATTCAGATTTCTATCATAACCTATTGCTGCTCATGAAATTTTGAGAATCTGGTAATTTGATGGTCCGCCTTGTCGAGATAGGTGATTTTCATATATAATATGTTGAATTCTGCGCTTCCCGGATTGAGAGATATCATCTTTTCTTTGCGGTTGACCATCCTGAGCACGAATTTGATTTTATTTTTTTCATATTTGATTTGATTCTCAATTGTAAGCTAAGTTATTAATAATTCTGACCAAGAAAGTGATGTGTGTTGAGATTTTGCTTCTAAACTTAGTCGTGGGCTTTGGATTTAGACATTCCGGGCTTCATTAGAGATGTTTTGGGCTTGAAATAATCTTCATTTGAGCTCTTATTCAATAATACTCCATTAGCCTATAAATTAAGATAAAAACAGTTATTAGCAGGATATTTATTCATATAAAATAGGTAATGAGGGTATAAATTTGTAATTAAAATGTGATAATCATAATGAACAAAAGTGTTCATTTGTTCTAACACTCGGGGTCTTCCTCTTCAAGTACTGAGTAGTGGTTATGACCATAACAGTTGGCCCCTTTCACTTGGAGTCAGTTGGAAACGAGTGCAAGTGAAGTAGATAGGATGGCTCTGGTTGGGCAGAGGCGATTTTGGAGAGAGTCTCGAACATTCTTATGATGGGACGTGGCTGATGTCAGCGGGCAGTTTTTTGGCCATTGGCGTTTCACCTTCTGGGCTCAATGGTGGGCCCCTCACGAAGTAAATGAGAGGGGCTTTCCTTCTTTCGAGGCGGTGCCTCAGGGCCTGGGCTTCAATATCGTCCGCTGATCATGAATGTGTGCAGTGTTAATGGGCTTCTGTATAAATGTGAGGCGGTGAGGGAGAAGGAAGCTTTTACTCTCTCTCAAATACAAACTCCGGCGATCTTCCTGTGAGTGATACAGGCATCTTCCATGGATTTCGATCGCCGAAAATAGCTTGATGAGTTTCACTCGAAGGTGACTCAGGCGCAGATGAAATCTCTGCACTCGAAGTTTGACGTCTCGAAGGGTTTCAAGTTGGAAGCGCCGGCGAAATCATCGCCGGTGTACTGTCACGGCGATAGTAGAGCACCTCTCTACATCAGGCATCTGGAATGTGGTCTGTGGCTGCCACCGCACCCATTCCTTTAAAAAGTGTTCGAAGAGCTGGGCGAGTCTCCGATGCAAATGAAGCCCAATTCAATTGCCATACTGGTCGGCTTCATTGTCATCCGCCGCTGGTTACGATTCGCCCCAAAGTGAGCGCATCGAGTCATCCGGGTCGGGCCAGAATCGCGTAAGATGCCCCACTATCATCTTCATATGTCGGCGGAGTTCAAGGTCATCCTTGAGCTTCCTAAGTTGAACAAAGGGTGGAAAGATAGATTTGTCTGGGTCACAGGGGACGACTCTAATTTGGGTTGTGCGACTTGGCCAGAGATAAGGAGAGAGGCTTTGGAACCGAAGCCTGCGCGGAGAATAGCGGCAGGAGTTGAAGCAGATTCTCAAGAATGCAGCCGGGACGTAAAATGAGCACTTTACTCGACAAGTCGGTTCTCTGACTTCATGGGATCTCATCGGTTCCTCCCGTCCCCACGACGCAGGCAAGAGCGCATAATGTGACCTTGAGAGGCATGGCCGGGAAGGATGGCTACGTTGGATTGGCCGAGGAAAGAAGATCGAGGAATCGAAGGATGTTGACTTCAGCAAAAATATGCTGACGAGTCGGCCTCGAAGAGGCTTCACGTGCAAGGGAAGGTGGGGCGACCTTGTCGATCGTGAGGAGACGACTTCACAGTGCCACTCAAGTGGGGTCGTTGGCTTCGAAGGACTCGATGAAAGAAAACAGCCATGGTCCTCGAGGAGCTAGATGGGGAGAGCTTGGAGAACCGATGGAGGCATGGTCATCAGAGTCGGAAGGTGAGGCTGGCGACCGACCATTTACTGAAGTCGAAGGGGTGAAGGTGCATACGACCCCGGCGTCGTTCCTCAAATGGCGCCCAGGTTGCTCGAGGAGAGGGCTGTTGAGGCAGTGGTTCGCGGCGACCAGCGGCGTCGCCCGCAGTGTTACCTCGTCGGCAAGGCAAGGGACAGATGGGTGGTCGGGAGACGGGTTTCATCCTAGCGGGATGGCCTTCTCCATATTATATGGCCGAGACCGATGGGGATTGGAATAAGGTGATCGACCTATTGATGGGGACGTTCTCCTCTTCCGGTCGTTATGAAGGAGAGCCCGATGCGGAACACCGGTACAAGTCGGCTGGACATATGGACGTTCGCTCGTTGGTGCTAAGGTCGAGCTATGTGCAAGGGAAAGTGATAGAGCAATTTAGCTTGCCTGAAGATCAGGAGGTTTTGAAGATGGTTTCCGATGTAGGCCTACATGTAATCCTGCGGAGTTACCTGACCAGGGGATGCTTAGTGGAACAAGAGTTATATAGTCGGTTGGCTCAGGGCCATCAGGCTTATGAAAGCCGAAAACATAATGCTCACGAGACTAGCGGAAATGAAGAGCTCGACCAAGTCATCAAGGAGCTCTCGTCAAACAAGCCGAACTTGATGATTGGGGCCGCGAGATGAAGGTTAAAGACCAAACCATCTTAGAACTCAAGGCATCAAGTGATAAGAAGTCGGCCGAGATTAAGGAGCTCCGACAAAGGCTGAGCTGACAGGGAGTCCGGGCGGTCGATGATGTATCTGAGGAGCGAGACCGTGCGGTGTACGGCGGCTCTTGAGAAACAAGTTGCGAAGATGCCAAGGCTCGCTTAGCGCAAGAGTCACCACCAACCTACAGCCTTTTGATGAATGCACTCACCAAGGAGTCTTTGAGTAGAGCTGAAGAAAGAATAAAATTTTTGGAGTCGAGCGACCACCGGTCGATAATTATGGAGAGAATTCTAGCTATCATTGAGGAATTTTGCCACGGCTCTGGGAAAGATTGAAGTCAGCGGCTTTGTAAAGTGGTAGCGACTTCATGGATAAACAACTCGGCCAGTATCGGAGTTCCACAGTGGCTCCGGTATTCCAAGCATAGAGAATCAGGTCGGTCTCTTATCGAGGTTTGAGAAGGTGGGAGTCGGCTATAACATAGGTGAGGGTGAAGTCGAAGAGGAGGGGGAGGAAGAGGCTGAGTTGTCAAGTGACGAGTCCTCAGTTGGAGCCGATCAGAGCGTGGGCGGAGGTTCAGATGGGAGAAGGGACGAGGCAACTCAGGACCCTCCCTCAACTCTTCCTCATTCCACTAACATTACCTTGCCTCTGATTCCTGTGGCCGGCATGGACTTTTAGTAGTTTTAGGTTCTGATAGGTTTATGTCGTATACTTGTAGACACGTACCCGTCCTCATTCTTGTACTTATTTTCAAATGAACGAATAAAGGTTCTTTTTGTTGTATGAACTGTTTTACGGCTTATATCTGTATTTTGTGGTATGCTTAATAATCCAACTAACTTAGTGAGTCAAACGACATGGTGTCGTGACTCAGTCAAACCTCTCGTTAATTTGGAGTCGGTTTCCCAGTTACTTGGGTTTTTCTTAAATTTATTTGCTTGCTGGGTCGGCTAGCTGAGGTCGGTCGGCCCCCATGCAATAGCCAGGTTTGGTTTCTAAGGC
This sequence comes from Asparagus setaceus, assembly GCA_012295165.1. Taxonomy (NCBI): domain Eukaryota; kingdom Viridiplantae; phylum Streptophyta; class Magnoliopsida; order Asparagales; family Asparagaceae; genus Asparagus; species Asparagus setaceus. The sequence continues at coordinate 25,253,477 of CM022709.1, read as the reverse complement.
ATGAACAGAAAGGGTCACTGTAGGGGATAGGGCCTGACGTTAGCGGTACTTTAGCCGTCAGAGTCATTTTGAATTTCGAGCAAAGAGACGTGGGTAATAAAGGCGGTGGGGCGTTCTAATTTCTGTAAGGCGGTTCAGATTCAAGAATTAATCTGAGCCGTTGGCTTCGAAATTGAAACGTTATCTGAGAGCAGCCACGTGGGCCTTTAAAACGCCTAGACATACTTCTTCCTTATTGGGAAGTTTCTTCTTCACGCTTTCTAAAAAACTTTTGTTCTCTCCTTTTCTTCTCATCTTCCTCTTCAAGTTTTTTGGCCATGGCTGCTTCATCCTCCCTTCCCGTTGATAGGATCAGCAAGCTCAAGTCTTGGCATTCAAAGGTGAAGGAGGAAGATTTGGAAATTCTCCATAAGAAGTATGATCTTCCCGAAGGGTTTACGGTCTCTTTGCCGGAGGAAAACTGCGCCATCCACGAGCACAACGCTGACAAACTACCGTTATACACGACTCACCTAGACAATGGGCTGCGCCTCCCACTGCCGGCGTTTGTGAAGAGGCTGTGCGAGCGGTTAGGGGTTTCCCTGATGCAATTTGCCCCTAATGCCATAGCAACGATTATGGCGTTCCTGGTAATATGCCATCGGGTGAAGGTGGAGCCATCCTTACAACTATTCAGCAACTTGGTCAAAGTGAGGGTGACCAAGAAGGACGCTCACTTCTTCTTCGGGTATGTGGGCGGCCGACTCGTCGATATTCCGGACTCAAACAAGGACTGGAAGAACAAGTTCGTTTGGGTTTTCGGCGCCGATGCCATCCTTGCTTGCCGTTCGTGGCCAGAGATTGAGAAGGACAATTTGAAGGCCCTCCCTCTTTCAGCAAACGAGAGACGCGACTTGGCGAAGATCCGACAATATTCTGAATATCGGAAGGGCTACAATCTATTTGACAACGCTTCGCTGAGGGTGGCCAGGCTATCTTTCGCTCGACCAACTGAGGTCGACAAGGAGAGGGAGAAGGAGTTGCTTGAAGAGATTCCTCAGCCAACGGAGGATCCCAAGAGTGGGGCTCCTAGTCCGACTAAAGCCACAGAGTTGCGGCTTCCTCAAAAGAGGGTGAGAGGAGGAGGGTTGTCGGCTATGGATGAGCAGCACGTGGAGAAAAACTTCGATGAGTTGGCCGCCATGCTGAAGGTACAAGATTCTCCTCCCCAAACCGACAAATATAAGAAGAAGAAGAAGACGAAGAGGTCGAAGGAGTCGACTCCTAAAGGGGCGACTGAGGGGGTGGCTCTTGATCAAGCCGAGGTCATTGTGGGGGAACTTCCGGCTGCTGGGGGAGAGTCGGCCTCGCAATCCCTTTCTCCCTCCTCTTTGCCCATGGAGGGCGTCCCTGAAGAGGGGTCGCGTCCTTGGGTCGGTGATGATTCCAACCAACAAGCGCGAGGGGCTTCGGTAACTATAAGGGATGCCCCAATTGAAAAAGGTGCGGCAGGAACTTCCGGGCGACTCAAAGGCGAGAAAAGTAGGCTATTTACGGCGGCACGAGTCAGCTCCTATTGGTCTATTCGAGGATCTCGGCATCCAACTTCCTTTCCATCATCGGATTGCTGAGATTGGCAATTCAAAATGGAAAGAACTCTGCACTCACCTTGTCGGCCGGTTGTGGGAGGGATACTCGCCTGGTGAGGAACCTTTCGAAATTGATAGGTTTACTCCTAAACACTATCTCCACAAGGACGACTCGGTTTTCTTATCAGAGAGGGCCCAACACACTGCTATCGACCAGTTCTCCCTCCCGAAGGACCTAGACCTTTTGAGGGAGGTGCCATCGCTCGGTCTCCGATTTGCCCTCCAAAGCTATCACGTTCGTGGTGCCCTAATCGGAGAGGAGCTCTTCGACTGTCTCGCCCATTTGATGCAAGCTTATGAAGGGTCGGCGAAGGAGCTCGCTTGTGAAAGGAAGGCTCGAGAGGGTGCTGAAAAGAGGGCGGCAGCTCTGGAGGTTGAAAGAGAGGGGACCGATGCTAAGTGGCGGGCTGAACTGGAGGCTAAGCAATCTATAATTGCTAACCTTCAGACTCATCGCACGAAGCAGACGGCCTCCATCGATAAGCTGAAGGGGGAAGTCGCTCAGTTGAAGAGGAAGGCCGAAGGCTCTCAAAGGGAGATAAAAGAGTGGAAGGCTCAAGTTGAGGAGCTGGAGAAGCAAGTTGAGGCTGAAAAGCTCGAGAAGCGGTCGGTCCAGGAGAGCCTTTAGGCGGCCTTATCTAATGCTCAATTGATAGAGACTCGCTTGAAGTTCGTGACTTCTGAGGTAGGTAAAAAGGAGGTTATCGAGGAGTATCGACAAGGGCCTATGGGCAAAGTGGAGTTGTCGCTGGCCGTCAAGGCCGACTTCGACTATCTGAAGGGCCAGATACCCTCCGATGTTTCCTCATCTTCCAGTTTCACTTATCCCCCTCAAGTTTAGAGTTGTCCGCCTGCTCGGGTCTTGAGGAGAGCGAGTCACGGCTAGGGTGCGGCGGCGATGGTGGCGATGGCGATGAGGGCGGCGAAGAGGGGAAGAAGATGATAACGGGATGAGGGAAGAGGCGGCGACCAGGGGAGGAGTCGAGCGCCCCCTTCTCTTTTTATTTGGTAGAAGACCATTGTACATTTGTCATCTGACTTATGAATGAAAATTTTAATTTGGCTTTTCTTTGTGTTGCATTCTCTGCTCCATGTGACGTGTTTTTCTCAAATTTCGTGAGCATGTCGTGTTGACTTTGAATTCGACTAACATTTATAAGCCTAATAAGAAGAACAATTTGCACAACATAGTTAATCTTACTTTTGATTAGTGTTTGAGCTTAAGTCGGTCGAGTCGGCCTTCATGTCACGTCGGCCGTCGATGTGAGATAGAGGATCGCGATATGACAAACTGTAATTGCGTTGACCCTACCGCGAGTGGTGGTTCGGGGTTTGGCAACCCGTGGGTCGAGTGCCTAGGATTTAGGGAATTGGCTCTCGTGGGGGAGACCACTCCGCGAATGACAACCTTGTTGGTTGGGTGCCTAGGACTTACGTGATGCCTAGGTCTTTGGGAGTCGGCTCATGTGGGAGCGGCGACGTGATTTTCCAGCGAAGTCGGCTCGAGGAGCGGCGACCTACCGAATGACAACCTTATTGGTTGGGTGTCTAGGACTTACGTGGTGCCTAGGTCTTTGGGAGTCGGCTCATGTGGGAGCGGCGATCCTGATTTTCCTAGCGGGGGTCGGCTCACGAGGGAGCGACGACCTTGCGAATGACAACCTTGTTGGTTTGGTGCCTAGGACTTACGTGGTGCCTAGGTCTTTGGGAGTCGGCTCATGTGGGGCGGCGACCTGATTTTCGCGGTGCGACTCACGGGGAGGCGATGACCTTGCGAATGATAACCTTGTTGGTTGGGTGCCTAGGACTTACGTGGTGCCTAGGTCTTTGTGAGTCGGCTCATGTGGGAGCGGCGACCCGATTTTCAGCGGGGAAGCTCACGAGGCGGCGACCCTGTGAATGACAACCTTGTTGGTTGGTTGCCTAGGACTTCGTGGTGCCTAGGTGCGTTGGGAGTCGGCTCATGTGGGAGCGGCGACCCTGATTTTCTAAGCGGGATTGGCGCCTTGATGTTGTTGACTTGGCGAGGGAACAAGCATTTCTTCTTGGCTTCAAAAGGGGCAGATTGACCTGTTTCAATTCCGTGAGTAGGGCACCTCCGTGTCGAGTGGGTTGGGTTATAAATCGCAGCGAGGCGAAGGGTTCCTTGACTTCGTTTTGGCGAAGGGTTCCTTGACTTCGTTTTGGCGAAGGGTTCCTTACTTCGGCACAGTGAATGATTGCGAATTGTCCTCTCTTAGGGGTTTTCTTGGCTCGTTAACTGAAATAGGATCGTCATGCATCCTTTTGAGCCGGAAAGTCGTCTCGTTCTATTTGCCTTGAAAGCGTTATGAAACTCCTTGCATAATGTGAAGAAAACCGTGATAATAGTTAGGATCAAAAGTATATTTATCTTGAAAGATCTTTGAGTAAGATTTACAATACAAATTTTATTGAAAAACTTCCTAAGATGCTTTCGATGTTCCAAGGATCTTTGCAAGATTCTTCCATCGGGGCTTCTTAGTCGATGCGTTCGGTAGCTCTTGAGGGCGGTGTATGGTCCTTCCCAATTAAGCGCCGGCTTGCAGCAGTGTCCTTGTCAAATTTCCTTAGTATCGGATCGCCGACACGAAACCTCCTTGGTCGGACTTTGCTATTGTAGTATCGGGCGATCCGTTGCTGGTTGACAACTTGCTACCTTGAGCGATTCTTTGGAACTTCATCCACTAGGTCGGTTGCATGATTAGCACATTTTAAATACATTTTATACCCTTATTACCTATGTTATATGAATAAGCGATATTACTAAATAATCATTTTTATCTTATTTTGCGGGTTAATAAAGAAATAATGAATAAAAGCCCAAATGACTCAAATTCTCGAATTTCTACCAATATTTGAAGCCCAAATCGAAGACAAACCAAGGCCCAAGATACCAATTTGATCCAAGAGAATTCGTGAAGAAAAATCAAGAAAAGACAAATTAGGTTGGGAACCAATCGGTTGACCAACCGTTGTACCGGTTGGCTAACGGTTGGCTAACCGATCGACCAACCGTCGGTTCCCAACGATTCCAATTAATGGTGGATTTCTCTTCCTTTTTGGCTAGGCTTGATCCAATGGTTCACATCAACTCCGTTGGGCTATAAATAGGGGTGAAGGTGAGTGTTTTGAGTGTGAAATATTTTGTAAAACTCCATTTGGAGAGGAGGGTTACTCTTAATTGAGGAGACCTTCCAAAATTGTAACTTTGTTACACAATAAATGAAATTTTCACCCTTCAATTTCCTTTCTCTTCTTCTAATCCAAGGACCAAAGGAGGATTAGATTAAGATCGAGGAGTTGTTGGTTTCTATTTTATTTCTTTTTCTTTTTCTTTCTTGTTCATTTATTGCTTTGTAGCTTAGATTTACTTTCATGCAATTTACTTTCATGCAATTTAATTCCTTGCAATTTACTTTCATGCAATGTATTTAATTCTTGTATTTACTTTCTAGATTAGATTTTCTTTTCTTTAATTCACCTTGAGGCTAGAACCCTCTAGGGAATTACCCTTTCTAAGTGTGGAGCCAATATTAGGTGGGATCCTAGAGATTGTTTGAAACTAGCTAACAAATCCAACTCATTTTCATGAGATTGAGATAAGCTAAGTGGATCTACTCTAGATTCCTCATATCTTTAACTAACCCTCCATACTTTACATTCTTGATTTTGCACTTATCCTTATTTTCATTTGTTTGTTATTTTCCTTTATTCTTGATTTTGATTTTCCTCTCCTCTCTCTCAATCTTGCTTTCTTTTATTTTGCACTTATTTTCTCTCAATCTCATATTCCCTCCATGTGCATATAATCTCAAACTTAGTTTTGTTATTATGTGCATATAACCACCACCACACTCTCAACTTTATTTTTCTCCTCTTTTGCACATAATCCACATTCACTCTCTTTTATCTCTCCACATCCACATTCACCATTTTATCATTTTCATTATATTTGTACATAAACTCCTAATTGTCGCGCATAATTTGAGAACCAAGACCTGAGCAAAACTCCTCCTACTTCCCGTTCCTCGTGGGATCGATAATCTTTTATACTATAACTTGATAAGGGTCGTATACTTGCAACCTAGGAGGTAATCATTTATTTCCCATCAAGTTTTTGGCGCCGTTGCCGGGGAATGGTGCATAAGTAGGATTTTCATTAAGTTTGGTTTTATTTTGTGTGTTTTCTTTTGTGTAGGAACTTGGAGCTTGAAGATCAAGAGTTGAAGATTCAAGATTGAAGAATTGCCTCAACGAGGCTTTGCATTGCTTTAGGTGGGTAACTTCTCCATGTAGTATTTTCAATTCCACCCTTTAGATAGTTCATATACATTAGAGACAATTAGGATAAAAAATAAAAAATAAAAAATAAAAAATAAATAAAAGGATTTTTTCCCCTTGTCGAATCTCTAATAAACTTCATTTTTTATTGTCGATCATAATAAAAAAAAATAAAAAGATTTTTGTTTTTGCATCCTTTTAGTTGCTTTTAATTTTAGGGTTGCATTTCATATAATAGTAGGAATTCACCAAGTGATTTGAGCATCTTGATTTGGCACACACTTGAAAATATCTTAAGGGCAAAACCCATTAATCAAGATAAGGTGAGGGATTTCATCACCCTTTCCTTAGCCCAAAATCACTAATTCCTCACTACACATACCAAGCCTCTTAAAATTGATTAGACGCTTGCCCCTAAGGATTCGAGCTCATTAAGGAACAATAATTTCTTAAGTGAACCGTCCAAGTTTATTTGGATTAATTGGTGTCTAAGGCAAGGTTTAGGGGTTGCGTATTCCAAAGGAAAGAGGTACTTAATTGATCTTTGATCTCCCTCTAGTACTATCCTTACGGCTAATTACCCAAGTAAACTTTGATCTTTTCACTAAGGGAATTTTTGGTTAGGAGCTAGTCTAAGTCAAGTTTAGGCTTAACCCTAGAGTTAGGGTGATTGGAAAGTGATTGCCTTATTTAGTTTTCCTTATTTTCTTTTCTCATCATCTTCTTAACTTTTTCTCTTATCCTTTTTCAAATAAAAAAAAAAAATTTATTTTGGTGTATGCAAACTTGGGTTAGGGATAATACTAATCGTTTAATTAGTTTTGATTCATCTCTTGAACCAAGCGAAATGGCTAATACCAACCCACCTTCTTCAAGATGTTTGTTACCCCACTAGAAATGCAATCCCCTCTTGCATAAAACTCCCGAGGTAAATGGAACCAATTTTGAACCGACCGCATTTCATAAACATGCTTCCCAAATTCTTAGAATTCGAAACCGAAGGCATACATCTTTATCTCGAATTTGAAGAAGTTTGCCTCATGATCAAGATGAGGGACTTAGCAGAAGATGCGATCAAACTCCGATTTATTCCATTTGCCCTTAAGGACAAAGCCAAAAATGGTGTATAGCTTGCCCAGATTCCATCTCAACTTGGGGTGAATTTGTAAAGTTTTTACGAAAAATTCTTTCCTATCCACAAAACGGTCAAGCTTAGAAACAGATTCAAAATTTTAAAATTGTCGGGAGAACCTTTTGGAAGTATTTTGACAAATTCAAAGATCTTCTTATCCAATGTCCTCACCATGGTCTTGAAAAGTGGCGATTATGCCAAATCATTTATGAAGGATTGGATTATTCTTCAAAAACTTCCTTAAAGTCAATGTGTCAAGGGGATTTCATGAAGAAAAATGCCGATGAAGCTTGGGATTTTTAGAGAATTTATCAGAAAACTATGCATTGGGAACCATGTGATTCATCGATTACCCAATCCAATTCTAGAGGTCCTTCCTTAGAGTCAAACATAGCCTCTGAAGCTAAGATGGCTACAATTCTCACTGGGTTAGAAACTTTAGAAACCAAAGAACGAGCTCGGCTCAAATCAATCAAGTTTACGCCTCGGGTTGTCATAGCTGTCTTTCTGACCCATGCTTGAGCAATGTCCACTCTTAGGAAATACTCAATCTCTAGAATGATGAATGCCGATTCCAAAGATCCGACATGATCCATTTTCTCCAACCTATAATCGGGTTGGAGAAATCATCCATTTTGCATGGAATCGGGGTAATTTCTGAAATCAAAATTTCACTCCTCTTCAAACCAACAATTCCCTAGGGCAACGCAGCTTTTCAGCTCAAACCAATTTTCCACAACCAAATCGGTCATTTCCAAATCGGTTTCCTCATCATCAATCTACAAATCATATTCCTTCAAATGTTGAGAAACGCCTTAATGTGTTGGAAAGAGGTTTGGAAGCCTTGATTAAAACCTCTACAGACCACGAACTTGTTGACTCAAACATCTAACGATGAACTCCTTTATGCAATCAACAGGACAAATTCTCAACTCCAACACTCAAGCCATAGCTAGATTAGAAACCCAAATGGTCAACTAGCTAGCTATAAGTGAGAGAGAAAGGATCATTTCGAGTCAACCCTGACCAATCCAAAGAACGCGGGTCAAGTTCAACTTTCAAGATCAAGTGAATGCAATCCATTCACAACAATCAAGTAACTGTGTTAATAATCAAATCCTTGAGCGAGAAAATTACGTTGAATACATGCATCTTGAAGCCAACATTTGAAGAACCCTTTGTCAATGAACTTAGATTGTTAGAAAATGAAAACAACAAGATTTCATTTTGATGAAATTTTTGTTAATAACGAATCTAAGTTCAAAAAGCATACAACCATTAATACCTACCTTCCATTGCCGCAAACATCATTGCAAACCTTGGAATTTTCGAATTTGAGAACATCATTGATTATATCATCTTGAAATTCTTTAAATTTCGTAGAATTTTATAAGGTAGGATTTAATGTAGAATGTGAGCTTCTCATGTTTCATCTTTTATTCTACATTTTTATTTTTGTCCCATAAGAATAATAAATTTATTCTTCTCTCATGTGAGAGTTTCTTATTTTTTATTAAAAAATAAATAAATATATAAATAAATAAAATTAAAAAAAAAAAAAAAAAAGAATAAATTTTTGGCTTCACCACTCTTTATCTTGAAGGTATTTGCAATTTTATCATTGTTCTAAGTCTAATCAACAAATGTAAGTGCTTCAATCTTATCTGTTTTACTTTGTGCATAATAGAATTTGCATTGAGGACAATGCAAAATTTAGGTGTGGGGGTGGGAATTAGTCATTTTATCTTTATCTTAGTTATTTTCCTCTTTTTCTTACCATTTTTATGTCAATTTTCTCTTTTCATCATAAAAAATAAAAATAAAAAATAGTCACTTGCCAACTTAATAGAGTTGATTAATAATTGATCAATTTGATAGAATTTAAGTCTTCTAATCCTTAGTTAGTTCTATACTCAAGTTTACCTTTTATGACAACTCCAAATAAATTTCTTAAGAAATGATTTTCAAGTAGTATACTTTACTTAAGTTTTAACTTAGATTTTTAATTAAAGTAATGGAATTTTTGCATGCCTAACTTAGAGTTGAAAATAATTTTTCAAGTTGTCTTGATCAAATATTGTTCAGAATATATATACATATACACATATATATATTATACTAACTTAATAAAAGAAGAAAAAAAATTCTCTTAAAATCATTGGTGGTTCTATTTTACTAAGCCTAAGTTGGTGAGTAATTAAGCAGGAGTATTTCTATGCTTAATGACCTAAGCCCAATTGGGTTGGGATTCATTGGCCCAAAACTCGCTAAATGGTCACTTAGAAAGCCGATTAAAAAGAACAAAACCACCAAGGAATAAAGAGTAAAAAAAAAAAATCATACTAACCATGTTTTTGTATATAGTTATATTTGTATATGTTCTTGAAAAATTAAATGGATTAAAAGACTTGAAGTTTGTTAAAACAAAGAGTTAGCATGTTCTTTTCAAAACTTTTAAATTAAATTTTGAGTTAAACTTGGTTTTGTATAACTATAATGGAAGGATTTTTTACAAAATTACATTGGAGTTATGATAAAAGCGTTTTCTTGAGTATTAACCAACTTCAATTGGAATGTTTGAAGATATCAAATGAATTAATTATTTTATTAACTTCTTTAAATTTGCAAGTTGACTGAATTTTGTGGGTATATTCACGTAAACCCTCACGAGACTACAACTTCGTCCACTAGGGTAACCTAGGGGTTTAAAGGCTTGTTGTATCGCTAAATACAACCGCGATTCCCAAAGTGAGTTAGGTTTTCTTTTTATTTTCTTTGCTAGAGGACTAGCAAAAGCTTAGGTGTGGGGGTATTTGATTAGCACATTTTAAATACATTTTATACCCTTATTACCTATGTTATATGAATAAACGATATTACTAAATAATCATTTTATCTTATTTTGGTAAGCTAATAAAGAAATAATGAATAAAAGCCCAAATGACTCAAATTCTCACGAATTTCTACCAATATTTGAAGCCCAAATCAAGACAAACCAAGGCCCAAGATACCAATTTGATCCAAGAAAAATTCGTGAAGAAAAATCAAGAAAAGACAAATTCGGTTGGGAACCAATCGGTTGACCAACCTACATAATCCCAGCTAACCGATCCAACCGACGGCTCCCAAATGATTTCGATTAATGGTGGATTTCTCTTCCTTTTTGGCTAGGTTTGATCCAATGGTTCACATCAACTCCGTTGGGCTATAAATAGGGGTGAAGGTGTTTTGAGTGTGAAATATTTTGTAAAACTCCATTTGGAGAGGAGGGTTACTCTTAATTGAGGAGACCTTCCAAAATTGTAACTTTTGTTACACAATAAATGAAATTTTTCACCCCTTCAATTTCCTTCCTCTTCTTCTAATCCAAGGACCAAAAGGAGGATTAGATTAAGATCAGGAGTTGTTGGTTTCTATTTTATTTCTTTTTCTTTTTCTTTCTTGTTCATTTATTGCTTTGTAGCTTAGATTTACTTTCATGCAATTTACTTTCATGCAATTTAATTCCTTGCAATTTACTTTCATGCAATGTATTTAATTCTTGTATTTACTTTCTAGATTAGATTTTTCTTTTCTTTAATTCACCTTGAGGCTAGAACCCTCTAGGGAATTACCCTTTCTAAGTGTGGAGCCAATATTCTGGGATCCCTAGAGATTGTTTGAAACTAGCTAACAAATCCAACTCATTTTCATGAGATTGAGATAAGCTAAGTGGATCTACTCTAGATTCCTCATATCTTTAACTAACCCTCCATACTTTACATTCTTGATTTTGCACTTATCCTTATTTTTCATTTGTTTGTTATTTTCCTTTATTCTTGATTTTGATTTTCCTCTCCTCTCTCTCTCAATCTTGCTTTCTTTTATTTTGCACTTATTTTCTCTCAATCTCATATTCCCTCCATGTGCATATAATCTCAAACTTAGTTTTGTTATTATGTGCATATAACCACCACCACACTCTCAACTTTATTTTTCTCCTCTTTTGCACATAATCCACATTCACTCTCTTTTATCTCTCCACATCCACATTCACCATTTTATCATTTTCATTATATTTGTACATAAACTCCTAATTGTCATAATTTGAGAACCAAGACCGAGCAAAACTCCTCCTACTTCCCTGCTCGTGGGATCGATAATCTTTTATACTATAACTTGATAAGGGTCAGATACTTGCAACCTAGGAGGTAATCATTTATTTCCCATCATTGCACTTTCAAGTCCGTGAGTTTATCTCTTCATCGGCGTTGCAGCTTGAATGGTGGGCATCCGACCTCCATTGGAGTCACCGCCGGGTCCCGTGAGGGCTAACCTGAAGGAGTTTCACAAAGTTCTTATGGGTCATCCGATATGACCATAAGATGCCCGCCACCACCCGCCGTCGAACGCTTTGTCTATCTTCTTCTTCAGGGCTTGGAGGATACATTTGTTAGCGGCTTCTGCTAATCCATTGTATTTGGGATGGGCCACCGAAGCAAATTTGAGCTTGATCCCCCATTCTTCACAAAAATTTTGGAACCCCCCGCTACTGAATTGGGTACCATTATCGGTGATGAACGAGCGAGGGATGCCAAAGCGGTAAACAATCGACTTCCAAGCGAAGCTAGTAATGTTGCTCTCTCCAATCATTACTAGGGGCTCGGCTTCAATCCACTTGGTGAAATAATCAATGGCAACTATTAGGAACTTGCGTTGCCTTGATGCAAGGGGGAGCGGTCCCAATATGTCTAGGCCCCATTGGGCAAAAGGAATGGGGCTAAAAATGGGAGTCAACTCTGTGGCAGTGGCTCTAGAGATTTCGGCAAAGAATTGGCACTTTTTACATTTGGAGACAAGCTTCTTGGAGTCGGCTATTATTGTTGGCCAATAATATCCTTGTCGGATGATCTTCTAGGCGAGAGCTCTTGCTCCTGGATGGTTTTCGCAGACGCCTTCATGGATTTCCTTAAGAACATATTCGGCTTCAGATGGCCGAAGACACCGAAGATAAGGTCCCACCCTGCCGCTTTGATAGGACGACCGGTAGAGCTGGTCATCAATCATGAGATAGCAACGGCGGTCCTCTGCAAACTCTTTGGAACGGGCGCTTGTTCAGGCAATACGCCACTAACTAAGAATGGGATGATAGAATCCATCCAACAGTGGCCCGGAGGGGTGTCCATGACATCCAAGAAGCTCCCGCAACGCCGGACGCCGAGCTGCCGGTGAAGATGGGTCCCGAGCCACGAGCGGGTCGATGCGAAGCTCGAGCAAGGCATCCGCCGAGCATTGCGGGCGTGAGGGACTTGGGTGATCTTGAAGTTGGTGAAGTGGGTCAGCAAATCCTTGACAATCTTCAGATACTGAGCCATCCTCTTGTCCTTGTCCTTGACAGCATATTTATCGTTGACTTGGTGAACGACCAGTTGAGAGTCAGCCAATATGTTCGAGCTCGGCTTTGGCGGCTAAGCGCTATAAGCCGGTAATGAGGGCTTCATACTCGGCCTCATTGTTGGCGAAGGCGATGGATTGCTCTCAGGATCGCTCCTTCGGCCGGGCAAGACAACGCCGCTTCGCTCGCCTTCGCTAGAGGATCCATCTACTTTCAACTTCCACCAAGAGGTGACTTCAGGGGAGTCATTCTCGAGGTCGAGCATGGGGAGGTGTTGTCAGCTTCTTCGGCCACTGGGGAGGTCGGTTGACCAGGGGTGGTGAGGTCAGCCGGTTCGCCATCTGGCGAGGTGGACTCTATGAGGAAGTCAGCCAAGGCTTGTGCTTTGATGGTGGTCCTGGGCTCGAACTGTACATCATATTCGCTAAGTTCGATTGACCATGCGACCATCCTCCCATATGTGGTGGGGCTTCCCAAAGATTTCTTCATCGGTAGGCTCGTCCGCACAATGATGGGGTGTGCTGAAAGTATGGGCCGAAGCCTCTGGCGAGAGGTGATGAGGGCTAAAGACGCTCGACTGTGGGGTAGTTCAGTGTCCCCCTCGAGAATGGGTCACATAGTAGACCGGCTTCTGGATGTGATCTTCTTCTCGTACAAGCACAGAGCTTACAGCTTCGGGCGAGACAGCCAAGTACAGATATAGGGTCTCTCCCTCTACCGGTTGGCTCAAGAGTGGCTTGGTGCTCAGATAAGCTTTGAGTTCCCTGAAAGCGACACAACATTCTTCCGTCCACTCCAACTTCTTCTTGGGGTCCTTGGTTCCCCTAAGAATCTTGAAAAAAGGAAGGCTTCTTTCGACAAACTTGGAGAGAAAGCGTCCCAAGGCGGCTATCTTGCCGTTGAGCTTCTGAATGTCCTTCATGGTTCGTGGCTCGGGAAGTCGTTCAATGGCCTCTATTTTCTTTGGATTGATCTCAATACCCCTTTGGGTGATCGAAATCCCCAGAAACTTTCCGGATTGCACTCCGAAAGCACATTTCATCGGGTTAAGCTTCATACGGTAACGCCGGAGGGTGGAGAAGGTCTCCTCGAGGTCGGCAAGGTGAGCGGCAGCTAGTCTCGACTTCACCAGAATGTCATCCACATAAGCTTTCACATTGCGATCGAGTTGAGGCTTGAAGATCTTGTTGACCAGCCTCTGGTAGGTCGCTCCCGTGTTCTTGAGACCGAAGGGCATAACTTTGTAGCAGAATGTGCCTTGGTCGGTGATGAAAGACGTCTTCTCCTGATCATGCCCCGCCATGCAGATCTGATTGTAGCCTGAAAAAGCGTCTAGAAAGCTTAACAGCTGATGACCAGTACTTTCATCCACCAATTGGTCAATGCGGGGGAGAGGGTAGCTGTCTTTGTGGCAGGCCTCGTTAAGGTCAGTGAAATCGATGCACGTCCTCCATTTGCCGCTGGCTTTCTTTACCAAGACTACGTTGGACAACCATTCGGGATATTGGACTTCCCGAATGAAGCCGGCCTTCAAGAGTCGCTCTTTTCGCTTTTTGTCGCCAGCCCAAGATGCCTCTTCTTTTGTCAAACCGGCTTGACATGTCGGTCGACAAAGAGCTCATGGCAAATGACATCGGGCGAGATGCCTAGCATGTCTTCTGGGCCCCAAGCAAACACATCAAGATTAGACAAAAGAAAAGAAATAAGCGCACCTCTTAATGGTTCTGAGAGGTTAGATCCAATCCTGAGCGTCTTCTTGCCTTCATTGTCAACCGAAATCTCATGCAAGTCTTCGACCGTAGTTGTCCTTTCTCGTTCCATCTTCTTTTCAAATTGGTGAGTTGTCTTCTCTATGGGCATGGCGGTTGCGACTCCTTTCCCCTTGGTGGAGAGCACATAGCAAGCTCGGGCTTCTTTCTGGTTGCTCCGAACCTTCCCGACCCCTCTTGGAGTAGGAAACTTGATCATCTGATGGTAAGTGGATGGAATGGCCCACAAATGATGGAGGGAGGTTCAACCCAGGATGACGTTGTGTGCTGACTTGATGTCCATCACTACGAATTGGACATCGACAACACCGGTATGGGGTTGCCAACTGATCAAAGGAAGAGTGATTTGTCCCTCTGGCAGCTGCGAGTGTCCAGTGAATCCGATCAAGGGACCCAGAGATGGTTGCAGCTTGGATTTGTCGATGCCCATGCGGTTGAACGCATCCATGAATAATATGTCGACAGAGTTTCCAGTGTCGACCATAATCCTCTTCACCTTGAAGCTGTCAATGTCGGATGAGATGACAATGGGTCGTCATGGGGTGTCTCGACCCCTTCCAAGTCAGCCTCACTGAAAGAAATGGACACATCTGTCCTTGGCTTCTTGTCACAACTATTCACTCGCAGAGCATACTTGGCATATCTCTTCCGAGTGTTGTAGGACTCTCCTCCTAAAGTAGGACCACCACTAATAGTGTTGATAACTCCTCGGCTTCCTTGTCCAACTTCTTTGTGCTCCGAGTTAGGCCTAGGTCGGGGGGACCGAGAGCGAGACCGCCGATTATCTCTTCTGGGAGGCTGGTCTCTTCGGATCAAGTTCTTTAAGAAGCCTCTCTGAATGAGGTCTTCAATGTCCCTTTGGAGAACAAGGCAATCTCCAGTGTCATGGTCGTGATCTCTATGATATCCACAGTACTGTCGGGGATCCCTCTTGTTTGGGTCCGACCTCATTTGTGGTGGGGGTTTACTGAGGAGTCCCTCTCTTTGGGCTTTATCAAGGGCCCCAGCGAGGGATGTGCTGAGGACTATGAAGACTGGAGGAGCATCATTCTTCCTATCCTCTCTCCTGTCGAACCGACCACTGCGGTTGTTGTTCTTGGGAGGAGGATTTCTTGGGGTATTCCTAGGCTCTTCCCTTCGAGGCGATCTTGAGTCAGCTTGGTGGGAGGGACGACAGGAGTTGAAGAAAGAGCTACATGGGGAGTTTGATGGACCGCCGGTGAGGCCGGAGTCATCGGCTTGCTTGATTCTGCCTCCGCTGCGACCTTGTAAGCTTTGACTTCTTCTATATTCATGTAAGCATGAGCTTTGGACATCAGCTGCTCATAACTTTTGATTAGCTTCTTGCTAAGGGCTTTGGACAAGTCGCTCGGTCACAGTCCTGCCACCAGAGCCGCCATAGCGACTTTGTTCTCTTGATCTTCGACTTCTAGCCTCTTCGCCTGGAAGCCCTTTATGTAAGCCCTAAGGCTCTCGCCCGGATCTTGCTTGGTCTGGATGAGCACACTGGACGGTAACTTGGGCTTGGCGTTGGCTAAGAAATGATGGATGAACTTCCGACTTAGTTCTTCAAAGCTCCCAATGGATTTTTTCTCCAAAGAGTTCCACCAAAGCTTGGCACTCCCCGTCAAAGTGACTGGGAAGCAACGACAGATGGTCTCCTCTGGTGCCTGCATCATGATCATGATATCATGATAGTTCTGGACATGTTCGGCTGGGTCCTTCTCGCCTCCATACTTGTCCATAGGTGGCATCTTGAATTTCTCGACCGGCGCTGTCATGATGGCATCGGTAAAGGGAGTGTTTCCCCCTATGGCATCGACAGCAGGTCGGTATACTTGGTTATAGTCGCCTGCAGGCTGGTGGATTGTGGGAACTAGAACTGCGGGTGATGCCTGAGGTCTTGGCGGTGCCCTCGTTCCTTGGCGCCTGGCTAGAGCGTGGCTCTCATCACCACGCCGAAGATGAGGGACGACGGGAGTTGGCGCTATTGAAGCCACGCATCCTGGCGGCGCGCTTCTTGGTCTCTCTCCTCAGCTTGTTGATGTGAGGAGTTTCGGGCCGAACCCGCCGTATGGCCGCCAGCACCATGGGTAGTGGAGTGACGGCTTGTTGAAGGTTGGGGCGCTGCAGAAGTGGTTGGTTGTGCTGCGGGCGGGGAAAATGACTGAAGAGCTCATTAGCGAAGGCTTTGAGCTGAGCTTTTACTGCATGTGTGATCCTCTCGGTTGATTCCTGGAGCTGGGCTTGAGTAACATAGCCTACTAGCACGTTCCCCATCCTAGTGAAATCATTGCCACCGGACATATTTGCAAGAAGAAGAAAGGAGGCTCTACGGTGGGCGCCAAACTGTTGATGTATAGAATCACAGTCACTAATCTCGTGTGAGCTTAGTTCTTAAGAGAGCGGAGTCCGCCTTCCCTTCTTATATCCAATGGTGTTGTTCGACTGTGGGTTCACCATGCAGAGAATATCTGTGGAAGAGGTGGAGTTGGGATCTCCGGTGGTTCCTCCGACGGTCAAGTTAGTAAGGGGAAGAGAGCAAAAAATATGGAGAGGAAATTCACTGAGAAGGATCACTTACTTGCTTCGTGGAAAAGTTCGCTATTTATACCTAGGGTTTGGGGGTACTTTCATCTTTCTATCTGATAGGAGACAGCTGAGGGGTGAGCCCTCTCTTCCACGTGTCAGCTAGTAATTGGATGAGGGTTCGGCTCTATCGGCCACGCTTAGTCACTTTATAGATGCCAAGTGATGAGTGGATTTAAGAGTTAGTGTTGTTCATTCACCATTAATGATATGGGATTGGTGGCGTCCGCAGCCGTATTAGTCCGAGGTACCTTAAATACTATGAGAGATGGAGGAGTTAAGGGGCTGACAGTGCATTTAATGCGATGTTGATGGATTGTCAGGATTGGATTTTAGATAACCATCATTTAGGTGGAGGAAACCACGTAGGAGGAGAGAGGGGGGAGTTGAGACCAAAGGGTCGACTCGCACGGCCTCTCGAGTCATTTACAAAAGAGGGGTTAGCCGGAAGGACGATTAGTATCGCTTTTCGCGTCGTCCGAGGGGACTAATAGTTAAAAGGTGGTGACCAGTAGTCTTCTGTATCGCCTAGGGGGACAAGCGACTTGAGAGGAGTAGCCTCGAGGCAATTGATTGGTTGGGCGGATGACTAGTACCGCCTTTCGCATCTTCCGTAGAAGAGAATTGTTGAGGGGCCGACAAACACCGCCTTTCGCGTCGGTCATGGTGATAGTCGTCCATCGCGACGTGGTTTGAATAGCAAGTGCAGGGCGGTTCAGTTAGATCTAACGCGGAGGCTCGGATCGTCCCGAACTAATGAATAAAAGTGTTCATTTGTTCTAACACTCGGGGTCTTCCTCTGCAAGTACTGAGTAGTGGTTATGACCATAACAAATACCTAAAAGAGATGGTGTATGGAAGAATTCTCCCAAAACTCCTTCCTAGCTTCACCAAAGTCTTGATTTTTCTTTACTAGAGAGTTTAAGGAATTATGAGGAGGGAAAAATGATGAAATTTTTGTGGAATTGGGGCTGGTTGCTGGCCGGGTAGAGGAGAGGGGGAGGGAGTGTGGGTTTTGGTGTTTTTTTCTCTCTTGAAAATGACAAAGAGAGGGAGGTTGAGTGTATATATTATACCCATAACCCATGTGGAGTGGAATCTCCAATTATGGCCAAAATTAGGGGTTTTTGTGCAAAATTTACCCACTAACATGGCTGACCAAAATAAACAAATGAGTTAATTAGAGAGTTCTAAAAGAGGTATTTAACAATTGGGTTATCTCTAATCAAATTTTAAAACAAGGTTGGTGTAGTTGTACATGCTAGGTTTATATGCATGCCATGATGTAGTTAATTTGATCATAAAATGAGAATTTGCTAAGTTAGGATCCTTATACAAGAAGGTTATATGGAATACAAGGAAAGAAAAGATTTACAGATTTATGGATTGGAATCGGTAACGGTATCCGATCATCAGAAAAAGAAAGAATTTGTTACATATTTCCCCCCTTAAGGAAATTTCGTCCCCGAAATTATACGTACCCTCAAAATAAATGTGGATATACTTTTCGCATCTCAGATTCTGGTTCCCATGTTGGGTCCTCAACCCCTCGATTGTTCCATAACACTTTAACTAGCAATATTGACTTGTTCCTCAGCTGCTTCTTCTTGAAGTCGAGCACTCGAACTGGTTGTTCTTAAGTAGAGCAGATCCTCCCTGAGGGGAAAGGCTTGGTGTGAAATGATGTGTCCTAGGTGCAGGTACATACTTCTTGGGTTGGAGACATGGGCGGTGGGAAGTAAATGATTACCTCCTAAGTTGCAAGTATACAACCTTGATCAAGTTATAGTATATAAGATTATCGATCCGAGGCAGAGAAGTAGGAAGAGTTTTGCTCAAGTTTTGGTTCTCAAATTATGCACATTAGGAGTTATTCAAATAAAATGAAAGTGAAAATGGTGAAAGTGGATGTGGAGAAATAAGAGAGAGTGGATGTGGATTATGTGCAAAAGGAGAAAATGAAAGTGAGAATGTGGTTGTGGTTATATGCACATAATAACAAAACTAGGTTTGAGATTATATGCACATGGAGGAATATGAGATTGAGAGAAGTAAAATCAATGAAATCAAGAATCAAGAATAAAGGAAAATAACAAACAAATGAAAAACAAGGATAAGAGGAAAATAAAGAAGGTAAAGTATGGAGGATTAATTAAAGATATGAGGAATCTAGAGTAGATCCGCAAGCTTATCTCAATCTCATGAAAATGAGTTGGATTTGTTAGCTAGTTTCAAACAATCTCTAGGGATCCCACAGTATTAGCTCCATACTTAGAAAAGGGTAATTCCTAGAGGGTTCTAGCCTCAAGGTGAATTAAAGAAAAGAAAAATCTATTTTAGAAAGTAAATACAAAATTAAATACATTGCATGAAAGTAAATTGCAAGGAATTAAATTGCATGAAAGTAAATTGCAAGAAAGTAAATTGCATAAAAGTAAATCTATTCTACAAACAAGAAAGAAAATGAAAAAGAAATAAAATAGAAACCAACAACTCTGATCTTAATCTAATCCTCCTTTTGGTCCTTGGATTAGAAGAAGAGAAAGGAAATTGAAGGTGAAACATTTCATTTATTGTGTAATAAAGTTACAATTTTGGAAGGTCTTCTCAATGAAGAGTGACCCTCCTCTCCAAATGGAGTTTTACAAAATATTTCACACTCAAAACACTCGACCTTCACCTATTTATAGCCCAACGGAGTTGATGTGAACCATTGGATCAAACCTAGCCAAAAGGAAGAAATCCACCATTAATTGAATCTGTTGCAAACCGATCGGTTGGCGATCGGTTAATAACCGGTTAACCGGTTGGTCAACCGATTGGTTCCCAACCGAATTTGTCTTTTCTTAATTTTTCTTCACGAATTTCTCTTGGATCAATTTGGTATCTTGAGCCTTTGTTTGTCTTGATTTGGGCTTCAAATATTGGTAGAAATTGAGAATTTGAGTCATTTGGGCTTTTATTCATTATTTCTTTATTAGCACGCAAAATAAGATAAAAATGATTATTAGTAATATCGTTATTCATATAACATAGGTAATAAGGGTATAAAAATGTAATTAAAATGTGATAATCAAATACCCCACACCTAAACTTTTGCTAGTCCTCTAGCAAAGAAAATAAAAGAAAACCTAACTCACTTTCGGGAATGTGTTGTATTTAGCACATACAACAAGCCTTTAAACCCCTAGGTTACCCTAGTGGGCGAGTTGTAGTCTCGTGAGGGTTTGCAGTGAATATACCCACAAAATTCAGTCAACTTGCCAATTTAAAGAAGTTAATAAAATAATTAATTCATTTGATATCTTCAAACATTCCAATTGAAGTTGGTTAATACTCAAGAAAATGTTTTTATCATAACTCCAATGTAATTTTCTTAAGAAAATCCTTTCATTATAGTTATACAAAACCAAGTTTAACTCAAAAATTTAATTTGAAAGTTTTGAAAAGAACATGCTAACTCTTTGTTTTAAACAAACTTCAAGTCTTTAAATCCATTTAATTTTTCAAGAACATATACAAATATAACTATATATAAAAACATGATTAGTATGACAATATTTTTTTTTTAACTCTTTATTCCTTGGTGGTTTTGTTCTTTTTAATCGGGCTTTCTAAGTGACCATTTAGCGAGTTTTGGGCTAATGAATCCCAACCCAATTGGGCTTAGGTCATTAAGTATAGAAATACTCCTCGGGCTTAATTACTCAGTCAACTTAGGCTTAGTAAAATAGAACCACCAATGATTTTAAGAGAAATTTTTCTTCTTTTTGTTAAGTTAGTATAATATATATATGTGTATATGTATATATATTCGAACAATATTTGGATCAAGACAACTTGAAAAATTATTTTCAACTCTAAGTTAGGCATGCAAAAATTCCATTACTTTAATTAAAAATCTAAGTTAAAACTTAAGTAAAGTATACTACTTGAAAATCATTTCTTAAGAAATTTATTTGGAGTTGTCATAAAAGGTAAACTTGAGTATAGAACTAACTAAGGATTAGAAGACTTAAATTCTATCAAATTGATCAATTATTAATCAACTCTATTAAGTTGGCAAGTGACTATTTTTTTTTTTATGATGAAAAGAGAGAATAAAAAATGGTAAGAAAAAGAGGAAAAAGATAACTAAGATAAAGATAAAAATGACTAATTCCCACCCCACACCTAAATTTTGCATTGTCCTCAATGCAAATTCTATTATGCACAAAGTAAAAGCAGATAAGAATGGAAGCACTTACATTTGTTCTTGACTTGAACAATGATAAAAATTCGTAATTACCTTTGGTATGAGAAGGTGAAGTCTAAAATTTATTTTCTCTTTTTTTCATATGTTTTTTTTAATAAATAGAAAAGAACAAGAAACTCTCACATGAGAGAAGAATAAATTCTTTTATTATTATTGTGGGACAAAAATAAAAATGTAGAATAAAAGATGAAACATGAGAAGCTCACATTCTACATTAAATCCTACCTTATTGCTAAAAATTCTACCCAGAAATTTAAAGAATTTCAAGATGATATAATCAATGATATTCTCAAATTCGAAAATTCCAAGGTTTGCAATGTGTTTTGCAAAGAAATTAAGGTAGGTCTTATTGGTGTTATGCATTTTGAACTTAGATTTTGATTAATGAAAATTTGACATTTTGGTTGCTCTTTCAAAATCTAAGCTCATCGAAAAAGAGTTCTTGAATGTTGCATTCAAAGGCATGTATTCAACATAGTTTCCTCATTTTGGAAAATCAAATCTGAATTTTTAAGATTTCAGTTCCTCATGAAAGATTTCCTCAAAACTAATGTCGATTCATTCTCTACTAAACTTTCTTGGATGTAATTGATTTGAAAGTGATTATCAATATTACTTCTGGATTGAAAATATTAAGTTCACGATTGATTCCCAAAACTGACTTCATGTGACCAGTTCTGATTGAGCATTAGAAGTGGCTAAGAACGGTCTTCCTAAGATCACGGGTATCGTCCTTTGGGATTGGAAGCGGGTTGCGTTTCGGGACTACGAAATCAGGAAAAATAAAGTCTCCAACCTTTATCAATACATCATTATTTCACCCATAGGGACCTTAACGGATCTATCGACTAACTGAAGTGTGCATCTAGTTGGCTTGAGTTCCCCGACACCTAGTTGTTGGTAGATTGAATATGGAAGCAAGTTGACACCGCCCCTAAGTCTAAAAGCCTTATCAATACGAGTATTACCAATGATACATGAGATGGTAGGACAACCATGATCCTTATGTTTAAATGGTACAGACTTTGAGAGGACTTCACTGATATTGGCGGCGAGAAAGACTTTCTTTGGAACATTTATTTGCCTCTTTTGGTACATAATTCCTTTAAAAATTTGGTATAAGAAGGAATTTGTTCAATGACATCTAAAGAGGAATGTTGACCTTAACACCTTGAAAGTCTCTAGAATTTTCTCCTCCTGAGAGGAGTACTTCCTAGGCCTGAGTCTATCCGAGTAAGGAGCAACTGGTTTAAATTGATTAGACTCAGTTGGTTCGAGTTCGAGTCATCGAGAAGGTGTGATTTCGAGTAGAGATATCGAAGGAGAGAATTTGTTCTCGGTTCAAGGGTTTCACTTAGAGGCATTCTAACTGATTATCGACTGTCTACGTAGTAGTGAATGGATTGCATTCACTTCAGCTTGTAGGTTGAACTTGATCCCGTGTCCTTGGGTTGGGCACGGGTTAACTCGAAAAGTTCCTTTCTCTCTCTCACTCATGGCA
This sequence comes from Asparagus setaceus, assembly GCA_012295165.1. NCBI lineage: Eukaryota > Viridiplantae > Streptophyta > Magnoliopsida > Asparagales > Asparagaceae > Asparagus > Asparagus setaceus. Next base: position 25,230,927 of record CM022709.1, on the reverse strand, counting down.
TTAGCTAGTTGACCAAGTTGGGTTTCTAACCTAGCTATGGCTTGAGTGTTGGAAGTGAGGATTTGCGGTTGATTGCATGAAGGAATTCAACGTGTTTGATGTTTGAGTCAATAAGTTCGTGGTGCGTGTAGAGGTTTTAATCAAAGTTTCTAGACCCTTTTCGAACATTAAGGCGTTTATCATGATCGGCAATTTGAGGAGTGTGATTTGCAGATTGGTGATGAGGAGACCGATTTTGAAATGACGATTTGGTTGTTGAAAATTGAGAGAACGATGTGCCCTAGAGAATTGTTGGTTTGAAGAGGAGTGAAATTTTGATTTCGGAGTAGTTTCCGGTTCCATGCAAAATTTGGATGATTTCTCCAACTGGATTGTAGGTTGGAGAAAATGGATCATTCACCGGACGCCGAAATGCGCCAGTTATCCGACCAGTGGTCGATCGATCCTAAAAGAGGACATTCCTCCGAAACATGAGATGGAGACAGATAGCTATGACAACCCGAGGCGTAAACTTGGTTGATTTGAGCCGAGCTCGTTCTTTGACTTCTAAAGCTTCTAACCTACGCATGATTGTAGCCATCTTTGCTTCAGAGGCTATGTTTGTTTCTATGACCATCGGTTTTGGTCGGGAAATTGATGAAACACGGTCATCACAATGTTCCCATGCATGGTTTTCTCGGATAAACTCTCTAAAAGTCCCAAGCTTCATGGCATTTTTCTTCATGAAATCCCTTGACACATTGACTCTAAGGAAGTTTTGAAGAATAATCCAATCCTTCATAAATGATTTGGCATAATCGCCACTTTTCAAGACCATGGTGAGGACATTGGATAAGAAGATCTTTGAATTTGTCAAAATACTTCCAAAAGGTTCTCAGGACAATTTTAAAATTTTGAATCTGTTTCTAAGCTTGATTGTTTTGTGGATAGGAAAGAATTTTTCGTAAAAACTGCTACAAATTCACCCCAAGTTGAGATGGAATCATGGGCAAGCTATCTGACCATTTTTGGCTTTGTCCTTAAGGGCAAATGGAATAAATCGAGTTTGATCGCATCTTCAGTTAAGTCCCTCATCTTAATCATGAGGCAAACTTCTTCAAATTCGGAGATAAAGATGTATCGTCTTGGTTTCGACTCTAAGAATTTGGGAAGCATGTTTATGAAATGCGGTCGAAGTTCAAAATTGGTTCCATTTACCTCGGGGAGTTTTATGCAAGAGGGGATTGCATTTCTAGTGGGGTAACAAACATCTTGAAGAACAAGTGGGTTGGTATTAGCCATTTCGTTTGGTTCAAGAGATGGATCAAAACGAATTAAACGATTAGTATTATCCCTAACCCAAGTTTGCATACACCAAAATTTTTTTTTTTTTTTTTAATTTTAATTTTTATGAAAAAGGATAAGAGAAAAAGTTAAGAAGATGATGAGAGAAAGAGAAAAAAAAATAAGGAAAAGCTAACTAAAAATAAATCAAGGCAATCACTTTTCAATCACCCTAACTCTAGGGTTAAGCCTAAACTTGACTTAGACCAGCTCCTAACCAAAAATTCCCTTAGTGAAAAGATCAAAGTTTACTTGGGTAATTAGCCAGGTAAGGATAGTACTAGAGAGAGATCAAAGATCAATTAAGTACCTCTTTCCTTCTGAGCTTCACGCAACCCTAAACCTTGCCTTAGACACCAATTAATCCAAATAAACTTGGACGGTTCACTTAAGAAATTATTGTTCCTTAATGAGCTCGAATCCTTAGGGGCCAACGTCTAATCAATTTTAAGAGGCTTGGGTATGTGTAGTGAGGAATTAGTGATTTTTGGGCTAAGGAAAGGGTGATGAAATCCCTCACCTTATCTTGATTAATGGGTTTTGCCCTTAAGATATTTTCAAGTGTGTGCCAAATCAAGATGCTCAAATCACTTGGAGAATTCCTACTATTATATGAAATGCAACCCTAAGAATTAAAAGCAACTAAAAAGGATGCAAAAAAAAAACAAAAATCTTTTTATTTTTTATTTTATGGTCGACAATCAAAAAAAATGAAGTTTATTAGGGTCGACAAGGGTAAAAAAATCCTTCTTTTTTTTATTTTTTTTTATCCTAATTGTCTCTAATGTGAATGAATTATCTAAAGGATGGAATTGAGAATACTAGAAAGAAGAGTTACCCACGCAATCGCTATCCAAAGCCTCGTTGGAGGCAATTCTTCAATCTTGAGTCTTCAACTCTTGATCTTCAAGCTCCAAGTTCCTCCACAAAAGAAAACACACAAAATAAGGAACCAAAGTCAATAAAAATCCTACTTATGCACCGTTCCCCGGCAACGGCGCCAAAAACTTGGTGGGAAGTAAATGATTACCTCCTAAGTTGCAAGTATACAACCTTGATCAAGTTATAGTATATAAGATTATCGATCCCACGAGGAACGGGAAGTAGGAAGAGTTTTGCTCAAGTTTTGGTTCTCAAATTATGCGCGTGACAATTAGGAGTTATTCAAATAAAATGAAAGTGAGAAAATGGTGAAAGTGGATGTGGAGAGATAAGAGAGAGTGGATGTGGATTATGTGCAAAAGAGGAGAAAATGAAAGTGAGAATGTGGTTGTGGTTATATGCACATAATAACAAAACTAGGTTTGAGATTATATGCACATGGAGGAATATGAGATTGAGAGAAGTAAAAATCAATGAAATCAAGAATCAAGAATAAAGGAAAATAAAAACAAATGAAAAACAAGGATAAGAGGAAAATAAAGAAGGTAAAGTATGGAGGATTAATTAAAGATATGAGGAATCTAGAGTAGATCCACTTAGCTTATCTCAATCTCATGAAAATGAGTTGGATTTGTTAGCTAGTTTCAAACAATCTCTAGGGATCCCACAAGTATTAGCTCCATACTTAGAAAAGGGTAATTCCCTAGAGGGTTCTAGCCTCAAGGTGAATTAAAGAAAAGAAAAATCTATTCTAGAAAGTAAATACAAGAATTAAATACATTGCATGAAAGTAAATTGCAAGGAATTAAATTGCATGAAAGTAAATTGCAAGAAAGTAAATTGCATGAAAGTAAATCTATTCTACAAACAAGAAAGAAAATGAAAAAGAAATAAAATAGAAACCAACAACTCCTGATCTTAATCTAATCCTCCTTTTGGTCCTTGGATTAGAAGAAGAGAAAGGAAATTGAAGGGTGAAACATTTCATTTATTGTGTAACAAAGTTACAATTTTGGAAGGTCTTCTCAATGAAGAGTGACCCTCCTCTCCAAATGGAGTTTTACAAAATATTTCACACTCAAAACACTCGGCCTTCACCCCTATTTATAGCCCAACGGAGTTGATGTGAACCATTGGATCAAACCTAGCCAAAAAGAAGAGAAATCCACCATTAATTGAATTGTTGCAAACCGACGGTTGGTCGATCGGTTAGCTAACCGTTATTAACCGTTGGCCAACCGTTGGTCAACCGATTGGTTCCCAACCGAATTTGTCTTTTCTTGATTTTTCTTCACGAATTTCTCTTGGATCAATTTGGTATCTTGGGCCTTTGTTTGTCTTGATTTGGGCTTCAAATATTGGTAGAAATTCGGAGAATTTGAGTCATTTGGGCTTTTATTCATTATTTCTTTATTAGCACGCAAAATAAGATAAAATGATTATTAGTAATATCGTTATTCATATAACATAGGTAATAAGGGTATAAAAATGTAATTAAAATGTGATAATCAGGAACACAATATGAATCTTCTCTAATTCTGGGGGCAAGGCTAGCCGGTATGCCACAGGTCCGATCCTCTCAAAAATCTCGAATGGCCCAAGGTATCTCGGACAGAGTTTGCTTTTCTTACCACCTCTTGATATTCCTTTCATTGGTGTAGCCTTCAGAAATACGTGATTGCCAACCTGGAATTCAAGGTCCTTGCGTCGTCGATCTGCGTAGCTCTTTTGCCTACTTTGTGCCGTCCGCATATGTTGCCGAATGGTATAGATCTTCTCAGTCGTCTCTTGGATTACGTCAGGTCCGAGTAGTTGACTGTCACCGGCCTCTTCCCAATAGATAGGGGATCTGCATCGCCTCCCATATAGGGCCTCGTACGGTGCCATGCCAATTCTAGAATGGAAGCTATTGTTGTAGGCGAACTCTACTAGCGGCAAGTGCGTAGCCCAATTGCCTCCGAAATCTAAGGTGCAAGCTCTCAGCATGTCCTCCAGGGTCTGTATCGTGCTCTCAAATTGTCCATCAGTTTGAGGATGTGCTAAAGTGCTGAACTTTAGTCCAGTCCCTAAAGCTCGATGTAGGCTCTTCCAGAATCTTAAGGTGAAATGGGGGTCTCGATCTGATACAATGGATACGGGAATCCCATGTAGCTTCACGATCTCTTCATTGTATAAGCTGGTCAGCTTCTCCATGGTATACAACATTTTGTAGGGTATGAAGTGTATTGACTTGGTTAGGCGGTCAACTACCACCCATATGGCATCCTCTCCTTTTGCCGAGCGGGATAGTCCAGTAACAAAATCCATAGTAATGTGATCCCACTTCCATTCTGGGATGGACAAAGGTGTAACAGCCCTGATGGTTTTGATGTTCAATCTTCACCTGTTGGCATGTTAAACACTTTGACACAAGTTTAGCTATCTCCTCTTTCATGCGCTTCCACCAGAAATTTTGTCGAAGATCCTGATACATTTTGGTGCTACCCGGATGGAGAGTATATGAGGTACGATGTGCTTCTCTCAATATCTGATCCTTGAGCTCCCCATCATTGGGTACGCAAAGGCGATTACCCATCTTCAGAACACCATTCTAAATCTGAAAGTCTGAATATTTTCCTTGTTCCACCTTCTTCCTTATCTCACTTAGCTCCTTGTCTTCCTTCTGGCATTCCTTGATTTGGTCCAATAAAGTTGGTTGTAGGCTAATCTGACAAATCTTTATTTCGGAAGAATGCCTTCTAATTTCAATCTCCATTCTCTCAAGATCTTTACTTAACTCGGCTTGTTTATTCCGACTAAGTGCATCTGCTACTACATTAGATTTACCTGGATGGTAAAGGATGTTCACATCATAATCTTTTAGCAACTTCAACCATCTCCTTTGCCTCATGTTAATCTCTTTCTGCGTAAATATATATTTAAGGCTCTTGTGATCGGTATAAATATCACATGATACTCTATATAAATAGTATCTCCATATCTTCAAGGCAAAAATCATAGCAGCTAATTCCAAGTCATGAGTGGGGTAGTTCTTCTCATGGGGCCTCAATTGCCTGGAGGCATAAGCCACCACCTTCTCATTCTGCATCAGAACACAATCTAGACCTCTGGAAGATGCATCACTATATATCACAAACTTATCTGAACTCGTAGGGATAGTGAGGATAGGAGCGGTTACCAACCGTTTCTTCAACTCCTGAAAATGCTCATCGCATTTCTCACTCCAAATAAACTTGGCATACTTACGAGTCAAATAAGTCAAAGGGGCCGCTAATTGAGAAAAGCTTTTGACAAATCTTCTATAATATCCCGCTAATTCCAAGAAGCTACGAATCTCAGTCACTGAGGTGGGATGTGGCTAGTTCACAACAGCCTCGACCTTCGTTGGATCCACGGATATCCCATCTCTAGTGATCACATGGCCTAAAAACATCACCTTCTCTAGCCAGAATTCACACTTCCTGAACTTTGCGTAAAGCCGTTGCTCTCTTAGAGTTTGTAATACGATCCTCAAATGTTCTTCATGCTCTTGGTAACTCTTGGAATAGATCAAGATGTCATCAATGAAAACCACCACAACTTGATCTAAATATGGTTGAAATATCCGGTTCATCAAATCCATGAATGCGGCCGGCGCATTAGTCAATCCAAAAGGCATCACTAAAAAATTCATAGTGACCATAGCGAGTCCTGAATGCTGTCTTTGATACATCCTCGGGTTTAATCTTTAATTGATGGTATCCTGACCTTAAATCAATCTTGGAAAAATATTGAGCTCCTTGGAGCTAATCAAATAGATCATCTATCCTTGGGAGTGGGTACTTATTCTTAATTGTCAATTTATTCAACTCTCTGTAATTTATACAGAGTCTCATACTCCCATCTTTCTTTTTCACAAATAAGACCGATGCTCCCCATGGAGACACACTGGGTCTAATGAATCCTCTATCTAGTAAATCCTGACATTGCTCCTTCAATTCCTTCATCTCAGCTGGCACCAATCTGTAAGGGACCTTGGATATAGGAGTGGTCCCTGGGACCAAGTCTATGGCAAACTCTATCTCCCGGTCTGGAGGCAATCGTGGTAAATCTTCTGGAAAGACATCCGCGTAGTCTCTTATAACATGTATCTATGATAGCTCCTTCTCATTCAATTGGTCACTTATCACACAAGCTAAATATCCACTACAACCCTGCCTCAATAGTTTGGTAGCCTTCATAAATGACATTAGGTGTGTGAGTGGTCTTCTACTTCCCTCTTGGAAAATAAAACTCTCATCTCCTTCTGGTTTAAATTTTATCAGCTTTCTCAAATAATCTACAATAGCATGATGAGATGCTAACCAATCCATTCCTAGGATAACATCAAACTCTGACATATCTAGGCATATTATGTCTGCATTCATGATATGATCATCACCAAAACATCACAATTCTCGTAAACATATGATGCTAGGAGACTACCACCCATAGGTGTGGAGACAATTAACTCACTATTTAATAGTGTCGATGAACTGGGAAAGTTCCTAGCAAAGTGAGTTGATACAAAAGAGTGTGTAGATCCAGGGTCAAAAATTGCATGAGCAATGAATGAACATATGGGAAGTGTACCTTCCACCACAGATGGCGATGCTTGTGCATCCTTCCTTGTCAGAGCGAAAACTCTTCCCTGGTTCCTCTGGTTCTGCTGCACACTCTGTTGAGACTGAGCCTTCGCTACGGAGCGTTTGATTGCTGTGAGACATTAGCTCGACCAGTGTGGTTTCCTTCTGGTGCTCGCTCTGTTATCGGTTGATTCCTCAAGGTTGGAAAATCTCTCTTGAAATGTCCAAGTTGCCCACACTCATAACATCCACAATGAAGTTTGCAATATCCGGAGTGCTGCTTGCCACATCTAGGGTAGATTGCTGACTAGTTTGACTGGTTTGCTCGATCACGATGAAAAGGAAATTTTGTTGTCACTGACCTCCCGAGCTGATTTGATGCTAACTTGTTAGTTGTGGGGCCTCCTTCAGTCCGTGGGCATTTAGCCGAGCTCTGCTTCTTATTGCAAATCTCCTGATACTCTAGCTGGTGTTACTCAATAGGGTCCTCCTCCTCAGGGTCCTCCTCCTCGGGATCCTCCTCAATAGGGTCCTCCTCCTCGGGGTCCTCCTCCCTTGCCAATCGCCCGCAGGTGTAATGGCCAATCGGGGAGTAGTCCCCTCGCTCCCCAAGTGTCTCCTCCGGATCAGTCTCGACAGAGCTGATCTCCCAATCCTCGAGCATGCTGACCACACCTCCCCACTGCTAATGGATCCACCCATCTCAGAAGCACTTCGAGTCAGAATTCATCATTCCTGCCAAGGGTCATCTATTAGCGTCCAAGGGTACAAAACCAATCTAATAGAAGTATAGATATTACAAAAAGGTCACGAAAGGATAATCCCTCCATGGCTGGTGTTTGACACCAACTCGAATCATCCCTAAGTCCCCTAGGTATACTATGTAAGACTCTTAAGGTGTCAACCTGTGCTCTGATACCACTCTATAACGCCCCTCCTGGAGGTACATAAAAATTAGGCATGACCCGTCCATAATAAGAAGGGTCGACCTGCTCAATCTTTACATACTTCCCAATATATATGTACAACAATACTGAAGGGCGAAAATAAAGCAGCAAACAAATACATACAACACCTAGAATCACAAGGTTGACAATAGAGTCCATAGTATACAGAATAGAAGAAAACTAGACGGAACATAAAATAGTACAAGTCTGATAATAGCTACAACATTAGTACATGTTTGATAAGCTAAAAATACTACAAAAGTAAGTACAAATTAACTCCTACTTAGATCTTTCTCTGGAACTAATCTTCAAGGTCAAGGTCTATGATCCCCTTGTCCTCGCCAACTGTATGTCCTGCGAATGGATATAGAAATAATAGGGGTGAGCCTAAGGCTCAATAGGCAACCATAAAAATCTCGGGTACAACTTAAGGGAATAAATGAAAGGAATAATCATAGATATTTGGATGAACGAAGGGATCAACATGAAGTTACCATACTTATATCATGATCATTGATCGAAATTGAATAACATGTCAATATGAACAGTCAAAGTCAAATATTCAGGATTCCAAACTCCCCAATCATGGGATAATCAATAAACCACACATGCTTTTATACACCCACCGGTGAGCGTCCTCACACAGGGCACATGTCCCCACCGGGATCCATTACTATTACCACCCACTGGTGAAGCTTGCTTCCCACAGGGCATAATCCATGAATATAGACTATCAATCATCAACAAAGAAAAGATTACTATCATACTCAATAGTCGAATCATCGAAGCAAGTCGAATTGCTACATTATAATCATTCAAAGGATATCAACAGTATAAAACCATGATAATCAACATTGAAAGTAGCAATGATTAAGCAATCAACAAAGAGCCCACGCATGAAGTGAATCAATAGGAATATTATGAAAGTGATTAGGTATACGACTGAGCATGGGAAATTAACTCGCAAAAATTTCAAGAAAGTATTCAATCGAACTCTCAAGGAATTGAGAGGAAACAATGAAAGGTTACCTACACACAATATTCATAAGGAAGGAAACAACCGATCCTCAAGAATTTGAGAGTGAGTAAAGAAATGTTACCAACATGTAGGGCATTGGTCAATCAAAATATAGCATAAAAGAAACACATAATAATTGTATGAGTATCAATTTCATAGTGATCTCATCAAGTGATACTGGCAAATGAGTAATTATTATGCAAAAGAAAATGTGTCCAATAACACGGGTCAATATGCAGAGATTATCAATCGATAACTTCTAAAATGTAGATATTCACACAACTGAAGATTAGGAATCCAATGAACAAATTTGCATAGAAAAAGGATCCAATAGTATGAGAAAACAAGGGAATGGTTACCTACCGATTGTATCGGGTTCCTCTGGACCAACGAATGAATCCATGATCCTTTGTCTTATACACACATACATGTATATCCATGAGATTCTAAATAACTACGTCTTTTATTATCATTATTTTCTAACTTATATCATGGTATAAGCTACACTCTAGATGGTTACATCTAATACCTATAATATGCACAACAACAAAAGTAGTGTACATGCAGCAGTTTGGGATGGATGAATGGTAGAGCAATCGATATCCAAAATGCATGAAACTAGTGTCATATGACTCTAATATGAGTCTACTTTATGAATATGTAAAATTTATATCAATGCATGGTACATACCAATAGTTATGCTCTCAGCAAACTGTGCATGTCAAGACTATAGCAGAAAAATAGAGATTGCAATCTGAAATGATTAATTCATTTCGGGTAATTAACATCATGTAAATGAGGTTATATTTGGAATACAAGTAATATAATGGATTAGCTTCCAAATTCCATGAGTTTCATCAAATTAGCATTTTTGTAATGCTAGTTACATGTAAAATAACAAAAGGGGTGCAGACTGGAATTGCCAGTACACATGCAATCCATTAAAACTAAGATTAGACTTATCAAATATCATCCAAATTAACTCAAAATTGACCCATATGAAAGATGATTGAGGTTAGTTATGTGAAAAGAAATAATTTTATTCATGCAAGGTATATAATGAGAGTTATGCTCTCTGAAGTGAACCTATCTCCAGCAGTCTGTTTCAGACACATGCATCCAATTATTCTAAGAATTCGAGATAGTAAATTTTATCCAAAATTGACCAAACTTTGTTCCAATAAAATTTACCTGGGTCAATATTTTAAAATAAAAAATGTCACGTAAAAAGAATATTCCTAGTGAAAGTTATAGTCAAAACACTAACAGGGTGTCTTGCAGAAATTCTCTGCACGAGAATTATGTTACAAACCGACATGCAACCCATGTATACATGCAAGAACGGATTTTTAAGCATAACCAGAGCCATGAAACCTCTATAAATGACATGCAAGAGTAATCACACAGCAAAATTATATTTTTATACTTTAAATGCATCAAGATAATGACTTTACTAGCATAGAAGACTTGTATGCTCATAAATCACCTTCCACCTTACATGTAAGCCTTGTTCTTATCAAATAACTCATGCATGTCAATGAATATAACTTATTTTCATGTAACAGTAGATCTACATCCAAAATAAACAAAAAAGAGAAGTTTTGGTTGGATTAATACCTAAAAGAGATGGTGTATGGAAGTATTCTCCCAAAACTCCTTCCTAGCTTCACCAAAGTCTTGATTTTTCTTTACTAGAGAGTTTAGGGACTTATGAGGAGGGAAAAATGATGAAATTTTTGTGGAATTGGGGCTGGGTGCTGGCCGGCCAAAGGAGAGGGGGAGGGAGTGTGGGTTTTGGTGTTTTTTTTCTCTTGAAAATGACAAAGAGAGGGAGGTTGAGTGTATATATACCCATAACCCATGTGGAGTGGAATCTCCAATTATGGCCAAATTAGGGGTTTTTGTGCAAAATTTACCCACTAACATGGCTGACCAAAATAAACAAATGAGTTAATTAGAGAGTTCTAAAAGAGGTATTTAACAATTGGGTTATCTCTAATCAAAGTTTAAAACAAGGTTGGTGTAGTTGTACATGCTAGGTTTATATGCATGCCATGATGTAGTTAATTTGATCATAAAATGAGAATTTGCTAAGTTAGGATCCTCATACAAGAAGGCTATTGGAATACAAGGAAAGAAAAGATTTACTGATTCATGGATCGGTATCGGTAACGGTAACGGTATCCGATCATCGGAAAAAAGAAAGAATTTATGATGTTACATCATCACCTACGTTGACCTGGACTACCTATCTTCAGTTGGTGGCTTGCATGGTTCAAAACGCGATTCCCATTGGGCCCTATGGTGTTTTGCCCAAGGATCATTCTCTGAGTCATTGAATGCTTCTCGTTTATTAAGCTCTTCGGTTTGGCAATATGAAGCCATGTTAATCATGAACTCTTTGAACATGGTACCAACGCTAATATTAGAATCCCAATCAGATGTATCTAAAGAATGGCTTGGTAAGTTTTAAAACCTTGGTTCTATCTGAATGGCGGATTCTGGAGAGACATATCCAAGCCCATGTCCGATTTGATTGAAGTAATAGATACTTTCCCCTTTCGGTATGAAGGGTGTTGGTGGAACTCGTCGTCCTTGGTCAAAATTCAATCTTACTTTAAGGTGAAATAGTAACCCATTTTCGTCATTACGTGACGAGATTGCTTACTGTAATGAGATAATTTTGGTGTTTCTTCAACTTCATCATCTGAGACCGACAGATGAAACTGTGGTTCAGCTTTCTTAGAAACAATAGCCTCTTGAGTGCTTTCCTTGGTTGGAATAATGAAAATGGCGTCTTCTGAGCTACCCAGTAGTTGGTGAGTAGAATAAGACTCCTTTATAGGCATGTACAAAGATGGTTCTAAAGCTAACATAGAAAGCAAAGCATCGGCCTCTGAGTTTTCATGCTTAGATCCAGAAGAACAATCATAAGTAAATTCTACATTATCATTGAAAAGTTAGTTGACCTGATTTTCAGCGGACTGGTCTGTACAAAGATCTTACAGGGCGATTACAAGGGGTTCTATCTCCCAAATGGGATCTTTGTCCTAGTCGGGTTTACTATCCGTCTCATTACCACTATCGAGATCTTCAGGAATGACTAACTCAATTGTGTGCTTTTCATCATAAAGGAGGGAGTCGGTGAAGTAGTTCTCCACTTCTTTAAAGGGATGCTTCTAGGCATAAACCTTTTATACCACCCTCTGCTCATCGACATATTTGAATCATTGATGAAGTGTTGATGGGGTAATTATATTGGAATGTATTCATGGACATCCTAAAAGTAGGTAATAGAGTGTTTCTACATCAATGACGTAGCATATTACCTCTATCTTTAAGTCACCAAGCTGGCACTTGAGATGAATTTTGCCCAGTGACTGGCTACTGCTGCAATTGAATTAAAAATTGGTAGCAGTCATTCTTGAAAAATTTTATTGCAAGATGCCCAAGAAGCTAAGGAGCCTTTGAGGGATAATGCTTAAGGCAGATCCTGGATCGATATGGATCTGTTTGACCTTGGTTGAACCGACATATCTCGTGTAGTATAGGAGTTGATTGTGATGATGGTCCTCGATAAGCATGTCTTCAGGAGCGAAGGTGATGCAAGGCATTTGTTGTATCCCTTGATGACATTGGTAGCACTGCCTCTGATCATCAATTGGAGGAGGCTCAAGTACATGAGCAAGGAATGTCTAATTGTCCATCAATGCTTCCCTCAAAGCTTCCCTCATATCCTCGGATGAACATAGAAGTTCATGCAAGATTATATGAGCCAGGATGTTAGCCAATTAGGCCAATATATCATACCGGAATGGGACTTTGAGTCCAGAAGATGGTGGCTTCAATGCTTTGTCGAACTGTGTCTCCTTCTGTCTATGGTTATAGGTTGTGGAAGGTCCTAGTTGAACATACCTTTTCATGTAGTCCTTGCCAGATCTCGCTCCTATGGGTGGTGCCTAGTCTGATTGCGCTGTTATAATCTATCATAGATGAGACCTACAAAGATTCCTTGCCTACAATTGTAGAGAAAGTGTTACAAGTCTTTATCTTGCCCTTAGTCTTTGTATGGGGCGTTGGCTTCATAGAAGTCTAATGTTCATCTTGGAGAAGATCAGGATGAACCCACATCACCTCTTCTTTATTGGTTGTGAGAGGGACAAAGCCTTGACTTTGACGACCCTGCCAATCATGATTGACTAGCTCCATCCTTGTGGTGGGAATGGGGGTGACCCCATTCTGAACCTGAGTTCTGGCATAGAGCCGAATTGAAGGGTCACCATGTTGGTAGTAACCTTCTTCTGTTCGGGCTGAAGTTTGAGGATCCCGAAATCAATGAATATTTGTATTTTATCCTTGAGGATATAACAATTTTTCATCGAGTGTACCAATATTTTGTGATAGAGGCAATAATTTGGATCATCAGTCTTCCCAACTTCTTCCGGGCATTGAGCTTCTGGAAGCTTTAACTAGTTACCTTTGTTGAGCATGTGGAAGATAGCAACTGTGTGCTCATCTTTGAAAGGGTAACTCCATTGGGTACCCTTTCAAGACACGTTTTTTCTATTTTTCAGGTTTCTCAACCTTGACAGCAAATATCTCCTTCACTTTAGATTGAGAAGACTATCCTTGCTTATTCTTATCTCCTTTTCGATTAGAGTAGGGATCAAATTTGTTGAAGCGTTCGACAAATTTCTTAGCAATTTCCGCATCCTCCATCAAATCTTTTCATGAGTTAGCTTGATAGCACCCATGTGACCTACTATTTGACTCAAGAAATTGTGTGGACAAGTTTGGGGCAACATCGACATTAGCATATCGCGACATCGCAATGTTAAATTGCAAAACTGTTCGATTTAATCTATGACCGAGTCTTCACCTTTTTTGCTTCTTAGAAAGGAGCTTGGCCATGGTCACATCAGACTGCTCCTCATGGAATTGAGATAGGAGTTGTGATTCTGATCATCACATTTTATTATACTTTTATACCCTCATTATCTATTTTATTTTGAATAAAAATATCTGCTAATAATATTTTTTATCTTAATTTGCAGCTAATGAAGATTTGAAGATTAAAATCCCAAATGGATTAGTTCTCCTCATTTTTCAAGACTTTATTAAAGCCTATAAGAGGCCCAAAAGCTCAAAGAAGATAGAGTCAACGAAGTCCACATGGTTTGTTACAATTCTGTTACAAATTAATCGATGAGCCCATCGATTAGAGTATAACAGAATCGATCAATGGCTAATTTTTATTCTCCCAAACCCTAGTTGATCCAAGGGTTGAGGATGAAAGCTATAGGCTATAAATAGAGGGGTAGAGTGAGGGGTTTGAATGCATAAAATTTTGTAAACTCCTTTGGGAGATGAGGACCACTCTTAATTGAGAAAGCTTTCAAAAATTATAAACTTTAGTTTGCAAAAATAAAAAATTCTCTTTTTAATTTTCTTTCTTCTTCTCTTTTGATGATGAAAGATTTTCTTCACAAGGAGCCAACTGATCATCATATTTTATTATATTTTTATACCCTTATTATCTATTTTATTTAAAGAAAGATATCACTAATAACATGTTTTTCTCTTAATCTGCAGAAATAAAGAATTATTGAATAAGAGCTTAAAAAGAGCTAAAATTTCCTCATTTTTTAACTTTTTATTGAAGCCCAAGATCAAGCCAAGCAAGCTATATAAACCCAAGAAACAAGGATCCAAAAATAAAAAGAAATCAAGTCATATTCATATTCAGGATGATCAGCCGCAAAGAAACAGCATTATCTTTCAATCCGGAAGGCAAAATCTAACATATAATATATAAAAATCACCTATCTTGAAGAGTTGGAGTTATCTATATTTTAAAATTTTGAGATTCCAATTAATTCACCAATCGATTTGCCAATCGGTTGGCCAATTGATTGGCTAACCGATTGGTTCATAACTGAATTGTTTTGTGGTGAGATTTAATCCTAGGAGCCCAAATCAAATCCAATAGCTCTTATTGTTTGCTGTAGGCTATAAATAGAGATAGAGGGTGAGGGATTTGAGTGTGAAAATTTTTATAAACTCCATTTGGAGAGGAGGGTTACTCTTAATTGAGAAGACCTTCCAATATTGTAAACTTTGTTTGCAATTAATAAAAAAAATTACCCCTTTAAAATTTTTTTTTCTTCTCTTTATTGATTGATGAAGATGGAGATGAAGATAAAGACGAAGATGGAGATTTACTTTCAAGGGGCCAACCCTAGCAATGTAAGTTTTCTTTTTCTTTTTTATTTTCTTGCTTTAGAAATTCATGTTTTAGGATTTTATTTTCTTTTTCTTTTTTATGTTGGTAGATTAGATTTATTTTGATGCCTTGTAGAGTAGATTTACTTTCATATTCTTTTATTTTTTTTACTTTCTTGCATTTTTATTTTGTAGTATAGATTTACTTTCTTGTATTTTTATTTTTATAGTTTAGATTTACTTTTATGCTCTTTTATTTTTATTAGTTAGATTTCCATTATGCTCATAGTTTAGATCTTTATTTTTTGTTCTTGTTCTTACTTTTATAATTAGTTTTTATTATATTTTTATTCTGTTTCTTTCATGCTCTCTAGTGTTGATTTTATTTCTTTATTTTTATTTTCCAAAATGTGTAACTAAAATCTAGAATTGTAAGGATCTAGTTTGTTTCTTTTATGATTTGTGGATTGCTCACTGCTTAAAATGCTCATGTTTTAGGATAATCAACTAGAGAACTAATTGGTAGGAGAAGAATGTGATAATCTATGCTTATCTTGAATAAATTGATAGGTAATACTTATGAATTCTAGATTACAATTTAGTTGTTATTCTTTTCATGAATATTGATTTTGCTTGGATGATAATTTAATAGGTTATACTTTCCTTAAGTGGTTTGATAGTCTATGCTTAGTAAATCTAAAGTAAAATATGATAAAATGAGAATAGTTCTTAAATTCTAAATAAAACAAACTAGTGGATTCAATTCTAGATTCCTATCTTATCCACTTAATTTTCTCACCATTTTAGGTTGATTTCTCACTTGATTCGCCTTTTCTTATTTTTATTTTTATTTTTAGCTCTTTTGTGATTCTATTTCTTTTGTTTCCTTTTGTCCCCTTTTCCTTTTTCCTCTCTTTGAATTTTTTAAATTTTGTTCTTCTCTATTTTCTTGTTTCTCTTTTATTTGGTCACTCTCTTTCTCCCCTCTTGTTCTAGTTTTCTTTTATTTACAAATAATCAAACACTTTCCTTATATCTCTACACTTACACTTTCACTCCTAATTGTCTGCACAACTCTAAGAACCATTTTAGAACTATCCCTACACACTTTCCTTGAGGGATCGACATCTTTCTATATTATAACTTGATAATTATGCACTTACAAGTTTGTTTCATTTATCCACCATCTGGTTTTTAGCGCCCTTGCTAGGGAAGGTGCTTGTAATTTAGATTTTTCTATTTTTATTCTTTGATTTGTGCCTTTTCTTGTGAAGGAACAACTTTGAAGCTTGAAAATTGAAGATTTGCTTTGCTTGTAAAGGTAAGTCCTA
This sequence comes from Asparagus setaceus, assembly GCA_012295165.1. Lineage (NCBI taxonomy): Eukaryota > Viridiplantae > Streptophyta > Magnoliopsida > Asparagales > Asparagaceae > Asparagus > Asparagus setaceus. The sequence continues at coordinate 25,214,600 of CM022709.1, read as the reverse complement.
TTTCTAGTATTTTTAATTTCACTCTCTAGTTTAGTTTCTCATAATTACAGACAATTAGGATCTAATTAAAATTAATAATAGTTTTCTCTTGTCAACCCTAATAAAATCCACATTCCACTTGAACAACTACTAACAAGATATAAATTCAAACAAGATCTATCTCTCTCATATTTGTTTAATTGTTAACCCTAATTAAAAAATAAAATGATTTTATTTTTGCATCCAATTGTAGTTGCTTTTAATTCCTAGGGTTGCATTGCATATAGTTAGTAGGAATTCACCAAAGGGATTTCATCACTCTTTTCTTAGCCCACAAATCACTAATTCCTCACTACACAAACCCAAGCCTTTAAAACTAGCCCCTAAGGACTCAAACTCATTAAGGAACAAAGAATTCTTAAGTGAATGGGTTTAAATTTACTTAAATCCGTTGGTGTCTAAGGCAAGGTTTAGGATTGCGTAAAGCACTCCGTAAGGAACGAGGTACTTAATTGGTCTTTGGCCTCTCTCCAGTACTATCCTCACTTGGCTAACTGACCGAGTAAACTTTAATCTTTTTAGTCAATGAGTTTTTGGTTAGGAGCTGGTCTAGTTGAGTTTAGGTTTAACCCTAGAATTAAGGGTGATTATTTCAAAGTGGTTGCTATTGATTTGTTTTAGTTAGTTTTTTTTATCTTTCTTCTCTTCTCTCATTAATGTTTTAGGCCTTTTAAAAAAACTTAACTAACTTTGTTTTTTCTTAGATCTTTTTCCAAATTTTCATTTTAGTTAAATAAAATCTAAAAGAAATTATTTTGGTGTATGCAAGTTTGGATTAGGGATAATACCAATCGATTAATCCGTGTTGAACCAATTTTTAAAATTAAAGAAATGGCTAATCCTAATCCACCCGTTCTTCAAGTATGTGCTATCCCACTAGGAGTGCAATCACATCTTGCATTAGGCAACCCGATGTCAATGAAGTTAATTTTGAGCTTAGACCGCACTTCATAAACATGCTTTCAAAATTTTTAGAAAATAAAACCAAAGACGCTTACATTTTTATCTCCGAGTTTGAGGAGGTTTGTCTTATGATTAAGATTTTAGATTTATTTCATTTTCTTTTAAGGAAAAAGCCAAGAAATGGCTGTATAGCTTACCCACAAATTTTATCTCAACCTGGCATGAATTTGTTACCATTTTTCTGAAAAAATTTTTCCCTATCCATAAAACAGTTAAGCTTAGAAACAATGTTCAGAATTTCAAGATAGTCCCACGGGAGCCATTCTGAAAGTATTTTGATAGGTTTAAGGATTTTCTTATCCAATGTGCTCACCACGGTCTAGAAAAGTGGTGATTATGCCAAATCATCTATTATTCTTCAAAGACTTTATTAGAATCGATGTGTCAAGGGGATTTCATCAAGAAAAGCGATGATGAAGCTTGAAAATTTTTAGAGAGTTTATCCAAAAAAACCATGCAATGGGAATACTGTGATGAAAGAATTTTATCAGTTCTCCAAACCAAATCCAATAGACTTTCCTTAGAGTCAAACATAGCCTGTGAAGCAAAGATGGCTACAATCCTGCATAAGTTAGAAGTCTTTGAAACCAAAGAACGAGCCCCGGCACAAATCAATCAAGTTTTTACCTTAGGATGTTATAACTGTCTTTCTCAGCCCATATTTTAGAGGAATGTCCTCTCTTAGGAAATAATCAACCACTAGGACAGGTAAACGCTACATTCCAGTGTCCCATGAATGATCCGTTCTCTCCAACCTACAATCCGGGTTGGTGAAATCACTTAAATTTTACATGAAATCAGGAAAATTTCTTTGAAAATCAAATTTTCACTCTCACTTCAACCCAACAATTTCCTAGAGGAAATATAGTTCCATTCAACTCACCAAATAATTTTCAACAATCCAATCTGCCTTATCCAAATCAGCCTCCTCATCATGAAACAGTAAATCCTCCGAGTTCTGATCATGATAAACATTTCAGTGTCTTAGAAAAGGGTTTAGAGGCCATGATTAAAGCTTCCACATGGACTACCAACTTGTTGACTCAAACGTCCAACACTCTAAATTCCTTCATGCAAACAACCGGTCAAATGCTCAATTCGAACACTCAAGCCATAGTTAGGTTAGAAACCCAATTGGTCAACTAGCTAGCATTGTGAGTGAAAGAGAGAAGGAAAAATTTTTGAGTCAACATGTTACAAACCCTAAGGATATTGGGTCAAGTTCAACTTACCAAGCTCAAGTGAATGCAATCCATTCACTACGGTCAGGAAAACAGATCGATAATCAAGTTAGACTGCCTACGAGTCAAACTCCTGAACCTGAACAAACTCTCTCGCCTTCTGATAACTCTATTCAACAATCACCCCCTTCCTATGAGCAAGAACTTAAACCCGAACCTGAGCTCCATTTTAATAGGTTTAAACCAGTTGCTCCCTTTCCAGATAGACTCAGGCCTAGAAAAAATTTCCTTCAAGTGGAGAAGATCCTAGAAATCTACAAACAAGTCAAGGTCAACATCCCTCTCTTAGATGACATCCAACAAATCCCATCCTATGCAAAATTTTTAAAGGATTTGTGCACTAAGAAGAGAACAATAAATGTTCTGAAGAATATTTTTTTGCTACCAATATCAGTGACATGCTCTCAAAGCCCATGCCTTTAAAACATAAAGATCTTGGTTTTTCTACTATCTCATGTGTCGTAGGAAATACAATCTTTGATAAGGCACTTTTAGACTTAGGGACTAGTGTCAATTTGCTTTCTTATTCGGTCTACCAGCAACTTGATGTAGGAGAATTTAAACTAACCAGATGCACCTTACAGTTAGCTAATAGATCTATCAAAGTCCCCATGGGAGAGAAAGAGGATATTTTAATTAAGGTTTGGGAGTTTATTTTTACAATGGATTTCATAATCTTGAAAATGCAACCCGTTTCCAATCCCAAGGTCAGATACCATCACTTTAGAAAGACCGTTCTTAACCCCTTCTAATGCTCTAATCAACAGTAGAATTGGTGAAATGAAGCTGTCCTTTGGGAATATGACTGTTGACTTAATATTTTTAATCTAGGGAACCAACCAACTGGTCAACCCCTAGAAGTAAATTACATCTAAGAAAATTCAATTGAAGAGTTAGAAGAAGAGAGTGAGTCAGACTTGAGTTTTGAGAAAATATTTGGTGAGGAGCTGAGGATACTTGAGGAATTAGAATCAGAATTAGTCTTTCAGAAGGAATGTACCAAGTTAGATACAAGTTTCTCTGATCTTAGCTTTGAAGAACTTTTCGCTGATGAGCTTAGGCTCCTAGAAAATATAGAACAACTGAATTATCATACCTCAACCATGAATCTTAGGTTTGAGAAAATTTTTAAAAAAGAACTAGTTGTGCTAGGACAAACTTTTATTCATGAGGAACCTGAGTTTAAATCTGAGACTTGCTTTCTGTTTGTTTAACACTAAAAATTTAAAATGCATTACCCCCTTCTTACCTGCCTTCAAACGCTGTAAAATTATTGAAAAATTTGTAGTGCATAGAATTTAAGCACATCTTTGAGTTTTTCATTTTAGACTTCTTTAAAATCTGAGATATAATTTTCAGCAATAAGGTAGGATTTGATATAGAATATGAGTTTTTATTTTTAATCTTTTATTCTACATATTTACTCTTTGTCTCATAATAATAAGAAAAATAATTTATTCTTCTCTCATTTGACAGTTTCTTGTTCTTTTGAAAAAAAAGGAGATGAAAAAATGGAAAAATTTTGATGAATTTTTTGGGCTACATCCTCCTCATACCAAAAATAATTACAGATTTTTATCATTTCATCATTGTCCTAGGTTGACCGAACAAATGTAAGTACTTCATTTCTTATCTGCTTTACTTTGTGCTTCATTTCGTTCTTTTCTTTCAGAAAAATTTTGTCACTTGCCAACTTAATAGAGTTAATTAATAATTGATCTACTTGATAAATTTTAAATTTTCTAATACTTAGTTAGTTTTGTACTCAAGTTAACCTTTTATGATAACTTTAAATAAATTCCTTAAGAAATAATTTTCAAAATAGTATACTTCACTATAGTCAAACTTAGACTTGTAATTAAAGTAATGAATTTGTGTAGGCTTAGCTTAGAGTGACAAATAATTTTTTAAGTTCTCTTAATCTGGTTATTTTTCAAGATTTATATACATAAACTCATATATATTAAAAATAATATATATTAACAAAACAAAGAGTGCAAAAATGGGCACCAATAAAAATCTCTTGAACTCCAAGTGGTTCTATCTTACTAAGTGATAGGTTCTTTATATGTACCTAAAGTGCAAGTATACAACTATCAAGTTATAGTATAAAAGTTATCGATCCCACGAGGAAGGTGTTGTAGGAGTTAATCAAAATCGGTTCTTATGTTGTGTGTGTGATGATTAGGAGTGTGATAAAAATATATGGTTGTGGAGAGATTAAGAGTGGTTGTGAATATGTGCAAAATAAAACAAAACTAGATTGAGTGAGGAGAAAGAATGATGGAGAAAATAGAAGAAAATAAAACAAACAAATGAAAATCAAGAATAAAAAGGGGAAAACAAGAAAGTAAAAGATGGAGGATTCAATTAAAGATACGAGGAATCTAGAATTGAATCCACTAATCAATTTCACTTATAAATTATGAACTATTCTCTTTTATCACATTCTACTTTAGATTTATTAGGCATAGACTATCAAACCACTCAAGGAAAGCATAACCTATCAAATTATCATCCAAGTAAAATTAATACTCATGAAAAGAATAATAACTAAATAGTAATTCTAGAATTCCTTCTACCAATTAGTTCTTTAGTTAATTATCCTAAACATGATCATTTTAAGCATAAGAGAATGATTCACAAAATATAAGAGAAATTAAACTAGTTTCATACAATTTCTAGAGTTCCTAAAAGAATTAGTTCCACATCTTGGAAAATAATAATAAAGAAATAAATAAAAGTAAAAGAAAAATAATTCCCTAGAGGGTTTTAGTCTCAAGGTGAATAAAAGAAAAGAAAAATAAATAAAAATAATTTACTAGAGGGTTCTAGCCTCAAGGTAAATAAAAGAGAAGGAAAATAAATAAAAATAATTCCCTAGAGGGTTCTAGCCTCAAGGTGAATCAAAATAAATAAATAAATAAAAATAATTTTCTAGAGGATTCTAGCCTCAAGGTGAATCAAAGAATATAAAAATAAAAACTAATCCCAAGATGGTTCTAGCCTCAAGGTGAATAGTATAATGAAATAAAATCTACGCTATGCAAAGAAATAAATCAATACTATAAAATAAAGATATGAAATTAAAGTAAGAAAATAAGACATGAAAGTAAATCTACTCTACAAAGAATTAAAATAAATCTAATCTACTAAAAGAAAAGAAAAGAAAATATTACAAGAAAATAAAAGATAAAAGAGAAAATTTACATTCCAAGAGGGTTCTAGCCTCTTCATGAAGGCAAATCTTCATCTTGATCTTCATCTTTATCTTATCTTTATCTTCATGATTAAATAAAGAGAAGAAAAGAAAAATATGAAGAGGTGAAAAAATTCTTCTATTAATTATAACAAAAGTTATAATTTTGGAAGGTCTTCTCAATTAAGACTGGCCTCCTCTCGAAATGGAGTTATTACAAAATTTTTCACACCTTCAAGCCCTCACTCTACCCCTCTATTTATAGATAATAAGAATCTCTCAAAACCCTATGATTTGTCTTGGCCCCCAAGTAATCCTCACAACCATAGGATTTGGCTTAGGCCCTAAGCAACCCTCAAAACCATAGGATCTCTCAACATAATCTACACCATTGATTCAATACTTGAGAGATGAGCTTTGTTGGCTTTATTTATTTTATATTTAATTCATTTAAAACTCTTGTGCTTCCCTTAAATGTTCTTGGGCTTCTTAGAATTTAGCTTGGCTTTTAAATAATTGAATATATATCAATTAAATTTATATTTCTATCATAACCCACTGCTGCTAATAACATTTTTAGAATCTGCTAATTTGGATGGCTCCGTCTCATCGAGATAGGTGATTTTCATGTATAATAAGTTGAATTCTGCTTTTCGGATTTAGAGATACCGCCTTTTCTTTGCGGTTGACCATCCTAAGCACGAATTTTGACTTTGTTTTTTCCATATTTGATTTGATTCTCAATTGCAGGCCAAGTTATTACTAATTCTGACCAAGAAAGTGATAAGTGTTGAGATTTTGCTTCTAAACTTAGTCGTGGACTTTGGATTTAGGCATTCTTGGCTTCATTAGAGACATTTTAGGCTCGAAACAATCTTCATTTGTGCTCTTATTCAATAATTCTATATTACCTACAAATTAAGATAAAAATATTATTAGCGGATATATTTATTCAAATAAAATAGATAATGAGGGTATAAAAGTGTAATAAAATATGATGATTAAATACCCCCACACCTAAATTTTTGCTAGTCCTCTAGCAAAGAAAGAAATAAAAAGGAAAGAAAGAAAAATCCTAACTCACTTTCGCAGGAATCGCGATTGTATTTAGCGTATACAATAGGCCTTTAAACTCCTAGGTTACCCTAGTGGACGAGTTGTAGTCTCGTGAGGGTTTGAAGTGAATATACCCACAAAAATTAGTCTATTTACCAATTTAAAGAAGTTTATGAATAATTAATTTACTTGATATATTTAAATATTCTAATTGAAGCTAGTTATTACTCAAGAAAATATTTTTATAGATAACTCCAAGGTAAATCTCTTAGAAAATCTTTTCATTATAGTTATACAAAACCAAGTCTAACTTAGAAATTTAATTTAAAGGTTTTGAAAAGAACATGCTAAGTCTTTGTTTTAAACAATTTTCAAGTCTCTTAATCAATTTATTTTTTAGAGCATTATACACAAATATTATTATATATATAAAAATATTGTTAGTAAAAAAATTAACTCTTTATTCCTTGGTGATTTTGTTCTTCTTGATCGGGCTTTCTAAGTGACCATTTAACGAGATTTTGGCTAATGAATCCCGGCCCAATTGGGCTTAGGTCATTAAGCATGAAAATACTTATTAAGCTTAATTACTTGGTCAACTTAGGCTTGGTAAGATAGAACCACCTTGGATTTTAAGACAACTTGAAAAATATTTAGATCAAGACAACTTGAAAATTTATTTTCAACACTAAGCTAAGCATGTAAAAATTCTATTACTTTAATTAAAGGTCTAAGTTAAGAGTTAATTGAAGTATACTACTTTGAAAATCATTTCTTAAGAAATTTATTTAGAGTTATCATAAAAGGTGAACTTCAGTATAAAGCTATCTAAGGATTAGAAAATTTAAAAATTATCAAATAGATCAATTATTAGTCAACTCTATTAAGTTGGCAAGTGACACTATTTTTATGAAAATGACAAAAAGAAAAAAAGGGTAAGATAAAGAGGAAAAATGACTACGATAAAGAGGAAAATTGACTAGTCCCCACCCCACATCTAAATTTTACATGGTCCTCGATACAAACTCTAAGACTCATAAAGTAAAGCGAGAAAAGAATTGAACCACTTACATTTGTTCGATTAGACCTAAAACAATGATAAAAAAATGCAATTACCTTTGATATGAGGGGATGAAGTCAAAATTTACTCTTCTTTTTTCAAATTTGTTTTTCATATATCCTTTTCTTTTTATTATTATTATTATTTTTGGAAAAAGAACAAGAAACTCTCACATAAGAGAAGAATAAATTTTTTTATCATTATTATGAGATAAAAAATAAAGATATAGAATGAAAAATTAAATATGAAAAGCTCATACTCTACATCAAATCCTTCCTTATTCTTTGAATATTCTACCCCGATTTTAAAGAAATCCAAAATGATATAATCAATGATGTGCTTAAATTCTAAACATTCCAAGGTTTTCAATGATATTTGCAGCAATTGAAGGTAGGTATTTATGGTGTTATGCATTCGAGCGTAGATTCCTTATTAACAAAAGTTTGACCTATCATAACCGGTTCTTCTTTAAAAATTTTTAAACATAAGATTTATGTTGAGGGTTGAAAATTTGGTTGTTGTTTATATTCCAAGAATTTAAGTTCATTAGTAAATAGTTCTTCAAAACTAAGATCGAGAAATACATATCAAACACAGTTCCTTTGTTACGAGACCGAATCGATCCTATTTCTTCTAATATCTTCGTTCCACACCTAAAATTTTTCAAAACTTAGATCGACTCATTTTCTTCTTTGGAATAATATATATCTTGAAGAATAGGTGGATTTCTATTGGTTTAGTCTCAAAAATTAGTTCAATACAAATTAAACAATTGGTAGTATTCCTAATCCAAACTTGCATACACTAAAACAAAATTTTTTGGATTTTTAAGGAAAAAATTCTAAGAAAAACAAAAACTACTTTTTTTAAAGAGAACAACTAAAAGATTAAAAAAGGAGGGTGAGAAAAAGGAGAACGATAAAGGAAAAACCTAACTAAAATAAATCAAGCAATCACTTTGTGTCAATCACTTTAAATTCTAGGGTTAAGCCTAGACTCAACTAAACCAGCTCCTAACCAAAAACTCCTTTAGTGAAAAGATCGAAGTTTACTCAGTCAGTTAGCCATGTAAGGATAGTACTAGAGGGAGGTTAAAGACCAATTAAGTACATCGTTCCTTACGGAGCGCTTTACGCAACCCCTAAACCTTGCCTTAGACACCAACGGATTCAAGTAAACTTAAATCGGTTCACTTAAGGATTTTTTGTTCCTTAATGAGCTCGAATCCTCAGCGTCCAACGTCTAATGAGTTTTAAAATGCTTAGGTTTCTGTAGTGAGGAATTAGTGATTTATGGGCTGCGGAAAGGGTGATGAAATCTCTCACCTTATCTTGATTAGGGGTACTGCCCTTAAAAGTATTTTCAAGTGAGTGTCAAATCAAGATGCTCAAATCACTTTGGTGAATTTCTAAAGTTGCAAGTATACAACTATCAAGTTATAGTATAAAAAGTTATCGATCCCATGAGGGATGTGTTGTAGAAGTTAATCAAAATCGGTTCTTATGTTGTGTGTGTGACGATTGGGAGTGTGATAGAAAATATGTGGTTGTGGAGAGATTATGAGTGGTTGTGAATATGTACAAAATAAAACAAAACTATATTGAGTGAGGAGAAAGAATGATGGAGAAAATAGAAGAAAATAAAATAAACAAATGAAAATCTAGAATAAAGGAAAAAGAAAGTAAAACATGGAGGATTCAATTAAAAATACGAGGAATCTAGAATTGAATCCACTAGTCAATTTTACTTATAAATTATGAACTATTCTCTTTTATCACATTCTACTTTAGATTTATTAAGCATTGAAGGGAAATAAATGATTACCTCCTAAGTTGCAAGTATACAACCTTTATCAAGTTATAGTATTTAAGATTATCGATCCCACGAGAAACGGGAAGTCGGAAGAGTTTTGTTCAAGTTTTGGTTTTCAAATTATCATTGACAATTAGGAGTTATTCAAATAAAATGAAAGTGAGAAAATGGTGAAAGTGGTTTGTGAGAGATAAGAGAGTGGATGTGGATTATGTGCAAAAGAGGAGAAAATAAAGTTGAGAATGTGGTTGTGGTTATATGCACATAATAACAAAACTAGGTTTGAGATTATATGCACATGGAGAGAATATGAGATTGAGAGAGAAGTAAAATCAATGAAATCAAGAATCAAGAATAAAGGAAAATAACAAACAAATGAAAAGTAAGGATAAGAGGAAAATTAAGAAGGTAAAGTATGGAGGATTAATTAAAGATATGAGGAATCTAGAGTAGATCCACTTAGCTTATCTCAATCTCACAAGAATGAGTTGAATTTGTTAGCTAGTTTCAAACAATCTCTAGGGATCCCACAAATATTAGCTCCACACTTAGAAAGGGTAATTCCTAGAGGGTTCTAGCCTCAAGGTGAATTAAAGAAAAGAAAATTCTATTCTAGAAAGTAAATACAAGAATTAAATACATTGCATGAAAGTAAATTGCATGAAAGTAAATTGCATGAAATTAAATTACATGAAAGTAAATCTAAGCTACAAAGCAATTAAATGAACAAGAAAGAAAAAGAAGAAATAAAAGGAAAACCAACAACTCGATCTTAATCTAATCCTCCTTTTGGTCCTTGAATTAGAAGAAGAGAAAGGAAATTGAAGGGTGAAAATTTTCATTTATTGTGTAACAAAAGTTATAATTTTGGAATGTCTTCTCAATTAAGAGTAACCCTCCTCTCCAAATAGAATTTTTACAAAATATTTCACACTCAAAACCCTCAACATTCACCCTATTTATAGCCCAACGGAGTTGATGTGAACCATTGGATCAAACTAAGCCAAAAGGAAGAGAAATCTACCATTAATCTGGAATCTTTGCAAAGCGTCGGTTGGCCGTCGGTTAGCCAACCGATTAACGGTTGTGGCCAACCGGTTGGTCAACGATTGGTTTCAACGGATTTTGTCTTTCTTGATATTTTTGCACGAATTCTTCTTGGATCCCCTTGGTATCTTGGGCCTTCGTTTGTCTTGATTTGGGCTTTAAAATTGGTAGAAATTCAGAGAATTTGAGTCATTTGGGCTTTATTCATTAATACTTCATTAACGCAAATTAAGATAAAAATGATTATTAGTGATATCTTTATTCATATAAAATAGGTAATGAGGGTATAAAATGTAATTAAAATGTGATAATCAAGCATAGACTCAAACCACTCAAGGAAAGCGAACCTAATAAATTATCTTCTAAGTAAAATTAATACTCATGAAAAGAACAATAACTAAATAGTAATTCTAGAATTCCTTCTACTAATTAGTTCTTTAGTTGATTATCCTAAACATGATCATTTTAAGCACAAGAGAATGATTCACAAAATATAAAAGAAATTAAACTAGTTTCATACAATTTCTAGAGTTCCTACAAGTATTAGTTCCACATCTTGAAAAATAACAACAAAGAAAATAAATGAAAGGAAGAGAAAAATAATTTCCTAGAGGGTTCTAGCCTCAAGGTGAATGAAAATAAAATAAATAAAAATAATTCCCTTGAGGGTTCTAGCCTCAAGGTGAATAAAAGATAAGAAAAATAAATAAAAAAATTTCCTAGAGGGTTCTAGCCTCAAGGTGAATCTAAGAAAAGAAAAAATAAATAAAATAATTCTCTAGAGGGTTCTAGCCTCAAGGTGAATCAAAAATAAAATTGAAAACTAATCCGAAGAGGGTTCTAGCCTCATGGTGAATCAAAAAAAATAAAATTGAAAACTAATCCGAAGAGGGTTCTAGCCTCAAGGTGAATAGTCAAAAAATAAAATCTAAGCTATGTAAAGAAATAAATCTATACTATAAAATAAAGACATGAAATTAAAGCAAGAAAATAAGACATGAATGTAAATCTACTCTACAAAATATTAAAATAAATCTAATCTACTAAAAGAAAAGAAAAGAAAATATTACAAGAAAATAAAAGATAAAAGAAAACTTACATTCCAGAGGGTTCTAGCCTCTTCATGAAGGCAAATCTTCATCTTGATCTTCATCTTTATCTTATCTTTATCTTCATGCTTAAATAAAGCGAAGAAAAGAAAAATATGAAAAGGTGAAAACTTTTATTATTAATTGCAACAAAAGTTATAATTTTGGAATGTCTTCTCAATTAAGAGTAACCCTCCTCTCCAAATAGAGCTATTATAAAATTTTTCACATCTTTAAGCCTTCACTCTACCCCTCTATTTATAGATAATAAGAATCTATCGCAACCCTTAGATTTGTCTTGGCCCCCAAGTAGCCTTCACAAATATAGGATTTGGCTTAGGCCCCCAAGCAACCCTCATAACCATAAGATCTCTCAACACAATCTACACCATTAATTTAATACTTGAGAGATGGGTTTTGTGGGCTTTATTTTTTTTTATATTTAATTTATTTAAAACTCTTGGGCTTCTCTTAAATGCTCTTAGGCTTCTTAGAATTTAGTTTGGCCTTCAAATAATTGAATATATATCAATTAAATTCGGATTTCTATCATAACCCACTGTTGCTAATGAAATTTTTAGAATCTGCCAATTTGGATGGCTCCGTCTAGTCGTGATAGGCGATTTTATATATAATATATTGAATTCTGCTTTCCGAATTGGGAGATATCGCATTTTCTTTACGGTTGACCATCCTGAGCACAATTTTGACTTTGTTTTTTTTCATATTTAATTTGATTCTCAATTTCAGACCATGCTATTAATAATTCTGGCCAAAAAAGAGATGAGTGTTGAGATTTTGCTTCTAAACTTAGTCGTGGACTTTGGATTGCTGCTATATAGGATCATATCTCTGCTATGATGTCTGTTTTTCCTTATAGCTAAGTGGAAAAAATTGGTGCATCTATCCCCTTTCAAGCTCCATGCAATTCTAGCTTTTTGTTGATAGAAAGATAACTCACACTCCAGAAGCTTATTGAAGTTTGAGATGCTCTTTTTTCCTTGTCAATTAGGATTGTGCTAAAAGGATCCGCCTGAAGACTTTATTGTGTTTCCTCTAAATCTCTTTTTGCTCTTTAAACCTGCTCACTTATATTGCAAAAGTGCCTTTTGTTCAGATCTTTAAGAGCCTCTTTCAGTAATTTGAGTTTTTCACGTATTTTGTGCATGGTGTAGCCTGGAATTGAGATCTTCCATATAGAAGTCACTGTAGGGATGTAACTTTCATGTTTTGTCCACATGTTGAAAATTTTGAAAGGCCTTTTCCCTTGAACACAATCTTCAAAGATTGATACCAATGCTGGAGAATGATCTGAGAAGTTAGGGAGAAGATACTCAACATGGCTTGAATTGAACATGTGTAACCAGGTATCATTAATAAGGCTTCTATCTAATCTTCTCCACACTCTTGTATTTGTATCTTGTTTGTTATTCCAAGTATAGAAACAGCCATCAGTTTTTAGGTGAGATAATTGACAAGCTTCAATAAAATCCCTGAAATCCTCTGTGTCAGCTTCTGTAAGAAGAGTTCCTCCTAGTTTTTCATCACTGTTAATCATTGCATTGAAGTCCCCACAGATAAGCCAATGAGCCCTACTAATGGATTGATTTGTTTGAAGAAGTTCTGCCCATAGCTCTTTCCTAGCAGTCAAATTGTTAAATCCATAAACTGATGATATGACACAAGAAATTCTACCATCTAAAGATTTTACAGAAGTAGTAATGTGTTGAGCTGAACTAGCAAGAACTTGCACCTCCAAGACATTAGGATCCCAAAGAATCAGCACTCTATCTTTACCTGAAATATTTACATTTGAGGTCCAATTCCATTCGCTGACTATTGTTTTTATGATAACTGGCAGATTGCTATCTTTGATTTTTCTTTCAAGTAGGGCTATAAAAGACAGTTGGTATTGAGTGATGTGCAGCTTCACTAAATGGTGTTTAGGGTATTTGTTGAGACCCCTAACACTCCAAAAAGAGAAATTCATATCATTGATAACCCCCTCTATCAATTGTAGAGGGATCTAGTTCACTATCCATATAATCTAGAGCTGAGAATCTTGATGAGCATTCTGGCATTTTAGATGTCTTTGATTTGCTTCTATCCACTTGCTTCCATGCATTCTCCTCATATGGACTATCTCTTAGAGCATCACAAGTTCCTGAGTGAACATGCACAACATGGATTGTTCTTTTTCCTTATTTTTTCTTGAAGCCTCAGTCTGCTTACTATGCTGAAAAACATGCACAACATGCACGGACTGTTCCTCATCATTTTCAGCTTGTACACTTCCAGCTACCACATTTGTGTCATTATTGATTACTCCTTGTTTTGGAGGCTCTACACTTACATTATCCTTTGAAATTTCTGCTCTCACAATATTAGCATTTTGCTTTGGTACCCATCTTTGAACTCTGGGGTGCTTCTTGCAAAAATTGGTTTCATGTCCAACTTGCCTACATTTGTCACACCACCTAGGCTTCAACTCATACACCACTTTCTGGTTATATTGAAGACCAGTAGGACTTTGTATGACAATTTGATCAGGTAAAGAGGAAGGCATTTGAACTTCAATTAACAACTTAGCATAAGGCAATCTCTGTCTGTTTGCTGTTAATTTATCAATGGCTATTGGATGACCAATGGCACTTGCTATTTTACTAATACTTTCGGCATTCTATAGATTGAGTCTCAATTCAGGTAGCTGAATCCACATAGGATAAGTACAATCATTGGCTCTTTCAATGTCCTCCCCTATAGACCATGGTTTTAGTAAGAGAGGTCTGGATCCAAAACCATGGTCCACTCTCCAGGATATCACTCATATCTTCCTTATTCTTGAATTTGTAAAGAAACAATCCAGCTTTAAGCAAACAAATTTCAGGCATAGCAATATGAGACCATAGTTTTTGAACAAACATTTCCATGGCTTTAAACTTAACATTTAAGCCAAGGACTTTGCCAACTAAGGAAAACTGCCAGAGTGAAGAACCTTCATTTCATTCCTCTTCATTGAATGATATAGAATTTTGATTTTCATTAGGAATGTAGTTCAAACTGAGCCCACTTCCATCTTTTCTATTATCAGTAAAGAAACTGACCTAGCTTCTGCCCTGATTTTGAATTGGATCAGCACAGTTTTGAACTAAAGGGGGGAAATCAAGGCTCGTTCCATTTGAAGGTTTAGATACCAAATTTTCCACAACTCTCCCATTAGATTTCTCAATGATAGTTTTAGCTCCAGCATTTATTACATTTTCAGCATTTATAACCAGATTTTGAATAGTAATCAATGTAACAGTATCATCATCTTGACTAGAAAAAGTTTAGGTGTGGGGGTATTTGATTATCACATTTATTATATTTTTATACCCTCATTATCTATTTTATAAATAAATAAATATATCACTAATAGCGTGTTTTCTCTTAATCTGAGAAATAAAGAATTATTGAATAAAAGCTTAAAAACTAAAATTTCCTCATTTTAACTTTTATTGAAGCCGGGATCAAAGCAGGCTATATAAGCCCAAGAAAAAGGAAGAAACTCATAGAATCGGGATTCATCAAAAAATTCAACATCCGGATTGGGTGGCGAATATAGTCGGTCATGAAGAAGAATGGTTCGATTAGGATCGTATTAGACTGGAGACCTCAGCGGCTGCTTGCGAAAGATGACTTTCCTCTTCAATCAGCGATGTCATGATGCGACAATACGTGTGGATTTAAAAGAATGTTATTCATGGATGGTTTCTCGGGTTACAATCGGATCAAGATGCACCCCGATGATGCCAAACACAGCGTTGAACGCCCATCGGTATATATTGCTACGGTCATGCCGTTCGGCTGAAAAATCTGGCGCCACATACCGTGAGCAATGACTAAGATTTTCGGGATCATCTCGGAAAAGCGGTCGAA